>CM047426.1:56701852-56779352 GCA_026168455.1 Theocolax elegans
CCACTGCATAGTGAATGCAGAAGTTATGCGTACTAATTGGTACTATTCACAGCACGTGTTCAAAGGTTGAAGCTAAACGAATACCACGAGTACTTGCATAACGAAATGCAAGGAATGTATTTAGCAAAGGTAAAAAAGGTTGAAGCTAAACGAATACGACGAGTACTACATAGCGAAATGTAAGGAATGTATTCAGTAAAGGTACAAAAGAATCAAGCAAATCGAATACCACGAGTAGTTGCATAGCGAAATGCAAGGAACGTATTCAGTAAAGGTAAAAAATGAAGCAATCGAATACCACGAGTACTTGTATAGCAAAATGCCAGAAAGTAGTCAGTAAAGGTAAAAAAGTTGAAGCAAAAACAAGTACCACGAGTACTTGCATAGCGAAATGCAAGGAATGATTCAGGAAAGGTAACAGGTTGAAGCAAACTGAATGCGACGAGTCTTGCATAGCAAAAATGCAAGGAAGTATTCAGGAAAGGTAACAGGTTGAAGCAAAACGAATACGACGAGTACTTGCATAGCGAAATGCAAGGAATGTATTCAGTTATCGGTAAAAATGGTTAAAGCAAAATGAATACGACGAGTACTTACATAGCGAAATGTAGGGAAATGTATTTAGTAAAGGTAAAAGGCTCTAGTTGCGTTTTAGATGGTATAGTCTGCTGCATAGAGAAATGCAGAAATAAGTGTATTTACAGTATTATTCACTGCAGTGTAGTAACTAAGTGTAGTAAACGGTACAAATCACTACATTGCATAATACATAGTAATATTTTAAATGTAACGCAATCTGTTGCACAAAAAGCAGACGTTCTATGGGGGACGTCGGACTCAGAAAAGGGTCACATTTTACTTTCTTCGTTGTTCGTTTAGATTGAAAATGTATGCCTTTTTTATTAATACCTACTGACTACAAATTTGTTCATCAATTAATATTTAAAATATGAAGTTATCTTAGAAAAATCGAGAACTTAAGATATTTCTAATGTTTTATAAACAATCGGCTTAAAATGTTTCAGATTTTTAATTTAATATTATTTTTATTTTGAAAGATGCAGATTCCTATGATTTGGGTCTGACATCCCGTCAAGTAAATAAAATATACTAGTATTATCATCTATTTTGAGGTTATATTACATTACCGATACAATTATCGATAATTGTTGAGTTTTGCAACCCTAATGTTTTTGTAAAATAATGCAATGCACAAAAAGATATTGGTAAATGAATATGATAGCTGGAATGTACGATTAGCGCCATCTACTGTAAGCTTATAGCGTAATATAATGTTACAACAGATGATGGCGCTGCTAGTACATTACAGCTTACTACATTACCTACGCTTCGTCGATAGTTTTCGGTATGGCACACCCTTAACCCTGGAAGTACCTAAAAATTGTTTGTACATGAACTAATCATTCATACAAATAGAAGATAATAATGCAATAATTAAAGAGAAAAAACAGTAACCTAAGCTATAAACACAACTCTCATAATTACGGTCAATCAGTTATTTCTCACCTACAAGATAGCCCGATATCTAAAATAGAACCATAAGCATCTCGCATCATGAAAAAATACCCTACAAATTTCAACTAATCAGTTAAAAACTTTTGGATATATTTGTGGAAAACCACTTTTTTGGATGACAAATATGTAAGGCTCTCCCGTATATCGTTCGTGCCTAAAAAGTAGTAGAGAACAGTAGGGTGATTAGTATATATTTTCCAGAAAATGGCTGCCTAGAATAAGGATATTGGTAATGTTGGGGAATAGATCCCTGTCGGGGTTGGATCGGTGGATATCTGGCGGAAAGTAACTAAATGTTCCCGAAGTTCTGAAGCGGCAACCGACTTGAATGAGACGTCGTCTCAGGACCTGGATGTTCTCGCCAAAGACCTAGGTCTAGTTGGACGGAGGAGAGGAGATCCAGGAGGAGTAGTTAGCGGCAAAAGACGGCGGGTCAAGGAGTCTTGCCGAACGCCGGTGGGAGCCGGTCATAATTCTTGTATGGTCTGTAAAACTAAAAATCTGGCATTATGAATGTTTAAAAATTAATTTTTTCTAATTTTTTAATAATATTTGTATTTTAACAGCTTACAGGAGATTAGATTGATACTAAAAATGTATAGATGCGCTTCTACTACTCTAAAGTAACTGCATGAATATTTTTGCAATGATCATGCTAACAGATTCATTGTTGTAAGTCAACAATATATTTGTATTGATATTTCGGGTATTTTCCCAGATATTTTGATCAAAAGTGGCCTTAAAGGTTTAGAACCACTCTCGAAATTTATAGGCAGTTTCTGACTATAAAAAGACATCTGTTAGGTAGTATTTCGTTTTCAGAGTCCAGAGTAGAATTGCTGATTTTCACTATTCCAGGTTTAAATGTACTAATATATATATGGGCTATTTCACGTCAAGTTGGTACGATGAAAATTTTAAATCACTCCAAATTTTGTGAACAGACTGGAAATATCTTCCAGAAGATAGAAAAAATATTTTAGGTGTTAAAAATAATTTGCCTAAGAGTTATTCCACCATGAAAAATGGAAATTTTTCAATTTTTTAGAGAAATTACTATTTTCAAAGCCATTTATCTCAAAATCTATTAATTTTTTTGAAAAAACATTAGAAACAACTTTTGTTCAAAATAATCTTTAGAACTTATCTACCTGGGTTACAATTCCTTATTTTAAAATCTCGAAGAGATAGAACGACCGTAAATATTGAATACAAAAAAAGGCGACCACGCCACGATCGATTTTGATCTAACACCGCTCAAAAGATCACATTTTGGAGAGCTTTCGAATGGCTGTGGTTAGATTATTGGCCAAGACTGCTGGTGTAAGTTATACGCCATAAACCTCATAACATCACTAATTTTCATGTATTTTAGGGCATAACTTGCACCAGCGGTCTTGGCCAATAATCTAACCACCGCCATTTGAAAGCTCTCAAAAAATGTGATCTTTTGAGCGATGTTAGATCAAAATCGATTGTGGCGTGGTCGCCTTTTTTGATATTCAATATTTCCGGGCGTTCTATCTCTTCGAGATTTTAAATTAAGAATTGTAACCCAGGTAGATAAGTTTTAAAGATTATTTTGAACAAAGTTGTATATAATGTATTTTCAAAAAAATCAATAGATTTTGAGACAAATGGCTTTGAAAATAATAATTTCTCTAAAAAATTGAAAAATTTCCATTTTTCATGGTGGAATAACTCTTAGGCAAATTATTTTTAACACCTCAAATTTTTTTTCTATCTTCTGGAAGATATTTCCAGTATTTTCACAAATTTGGAGTGATTTAAAATTTTCATCATACCAATTGACGTGAAATAGCCCATATATATAGTGTCCAGTAATTATATACATATATATAGCACATTTGTGCATTATTTGCCCATTTTCATGAATATGTATATATATATATATATATGGGTGGTTCTCTGTGACATCGAAGATGAAAAAAATAAATATTGCTATAACTGTGGGAATATGTTTTAGAGGTATCCAGTAGTTCTCCTGAATTTTTTCAGATTTTTTCTGGGCCATTATTTTAAGTTACAGAGAGTCAAAGTTGACATTTTAGCACTTTTTTGCATTATATGCCCATTTTCATGAATTTTTAGCTCCCAGGGGATGCATTTTTCACTAAAAACATAAGTATGATTTTTTTTGTAAAATTTTCCGAACTTTTCATTAAACATACTTTTAAAGACATAAATGTATGCTGTCACACTCTTATAAGCCATTTAAACCTTAAATAGTGAAAATCAGCAATTCTGCTCCGGACTTTGGTAACCTAATACTGTCTAAAAGATGTCTTTTTATAGTCAAAAACTGCCTAAAAATTTCCATAGTGGGTCTAATCATTAAGATCACTTATGATCAAAATATCCGGGAAAAGTGCCCGAAATATTAATAGAAATGTATATTTGTTGCCTTATAACGATGAATCTAGTAGCATGATCATTGCAAAAAAATTTATGCACTTACCTTGAAGTGGTAGAAAAGTATCTCCACTTGTTTCAGTATCCATCTAATCCCCTGTAAGCTGCTAAAAATACAAATATTATTATAAAATTATAAAAAATTATTTTTTAAACATTTATAATGCTGGATTTTTAGTTTTACCATCCCTTACAAGAATTATAATACTAATCTGAAGGATTACTATAAAAGTATCAACATCATTATTACAATAACTGAATATACGTATTTAATACAAAAGATATATAAATAAATCGGATATATAATTATAATGAATAATATGATAACGTGACAGTGACAAGTTTGTGAAATCTAAACAATGTATTGCTGAATAATAATAATAATAATGTTGATACTTTTATAGTAATCCTTCAGATTAGTATTATAATTCTTGTAAGGGATGTAAAACTAAAAATCCAGCATTATAAATGTTTAAAAAATAGTTTTTTATATTTTATAATAATATTTGTATTTTTAGCAGCTTACAGGGGATTAGATGGATACTGAAACAAGTGGAGATACTTTTCTACCACTTCAAGGTAAGTGCATAAATTTTTTTGCAATGATCATGCTAGTAGATTCATCGTTATAAGGCAACAAATATACATTTCTATTAATATTTCGGGCACTTTTCCCGGATATTTTGATCATAAGTGATCTTAATGATTTAGACCCACTCTGGAAATTTTTAAGCAGTTTTTGACTATAAAAAGACATCTTTTAGACAGTATTAGGTTACCAAAGTCCGGAGCAGAATTGCTGATTTTCACTATTTAAGGTTTAAATGGCTTACAAGAGTGTGACAGCATACATTTATGTCTTTAAAAGTATTTTTAATGAAAAGTTCGGAAAATTTTACAAAAAAAATCATACTTATGTTTTTAGTGAAAAATGCATCCCCTGGGAGCTAAAAATTCATGAAAATTGGCATATAATGCAAAAAAGTGCTAAAATGTCAACTTTGACTCTCTGTAACTTAAAATAATGGCCCAGAAAAAATCTGAAAAAATTCAGGAGAACTACTGGATACCTCTAAAACATATTCCCACAGTTATAGCAATATTTATTTTTTTCATCTTCGATGTCACAGAGAACCACCCATATATATATAAAGTGGTCCCATCAAAATTTTAAAATAAACCAAATTTTGGGTACACATTGCAAATGTTCTTCAGAATACAGAAAAAAATTTTAAATACGGAAATCTATTTGCTCAAAAGTTATGCTAACCTTAAAAAGTGAATTTTTCTAAGTTTTTTCAACACCAGCTGGGTTCACCGCTATTTAACTCAAAATTTATCAAATTTTACTATAGAACATTACACGTAACATTCGTTGCTAATTATGTCTAGAATGTATTCTTCTGAGTGAGAATTTCTAATCTCAAGGTCAATGTTATATAAACAACTTGTCAATATTTAATTTGAAAAAAGTGTAAGTGCGCCAAAATTGATTTTTTATCCAAAAGTTTAAAAGAAAGCTTAGAGCAATACCTTTCAAATGGTCTGTAGCCTTTTATGGCCTTCAATTCCATAAAAAGTTATGATAATTTAAAGAAAGACAAAAAATTCACAAAAATTAACATGGTAATCCCCATTTAAATTTTTTAAAAAATTTCGTGTTTTTTTAAATTATCATAACTTTCTACAGAATTGAAGGCCATGAAAATGCTATCGACCATTTAAAAGATATTGCTCCAAGCTTTCTTTTAAACTTTTGGATAAAAAAATCAATTGTGGCGCACTTAC
This sequence comes from Theocolax elegans, assembly GCA_026168455.1. NCBI lineage: Eukaryota > Metazoa > Arthropoda > Insecta > Hymenoptera > Cerocephalidae > Theocolax > Theocolax elegans. The sequence continues at coordinate 56,707,610 of CM047426.1, forward strand.
ACTTTTTTTAAGTTGATATTGACATGTAGTTTATGTAACATTAATCTTCAGATTAGAAATTCTAACCCAGAAGAATAAATTCTAGACATAATTAGCACGAATGTTACATATAATGTTCTATAGTAAAAGTTGATAAATTTTGAGTTAAATAGCTGATGTTGAAAAAAACTTGGAAAAATTCACTTTTTGAGGTTAGAATAACTTTTAAGCAAATAGATTCCAGTACCTAAAATTTTTTTTCTGTATTCTGAAAAACATTTGCAATGTGTACCCAAAATTTGGTTTATTTTAAAATTTTGATCGGACCACTTTACGTGGAATACCGTACATGTATTTTGTTATAAGTTATACAATAGCTTACTATATGACGAATTCGACCGAGACGAGCGTCGTGGTTGCACGAACGACCTCGGCTTCCCTTGTGACAAATACGAATAATGTAGAAGATAGAGATAGCTACCCGCCTTTCGAGATTACACATGTAATTTCTACGCGTTGCATGTTTTTCACCGTTTCTGGCTTCATTATCGTGGCGTGAGATTGTTGAATGCCGATCCTGCATTCACCATGCGTGTGGGGCATAAAGACATCAACCTGCAGCTGCACCACCATTAAACAGGTAAGCGGATCAGTATATTGTACACCGTAGCGAGAGAGGGAAACTCAACGACAATCTGGCTGATCGTTAGTTCAACGCTTCATTTGCTTAAACAAAATAAGTTATATTATTCCCCTCCATGTAAGAGTCTGATGTCGTTTAACTACCTGAAAGACCTGGCTATTAAGATCGCTGCGCTGCATATGCCACATGTTTTTGCAAACACATTTGGTGCTTGTTTTAAGTTAAAATGCTTCCCGGTTCGGTGTAAGGTACAGAGATTGATACTTCTGCCGAAGGGAAACAAACTCACGGAAATTCTATGCTTGCACCGTTCTTGTTATTAGGTACAGCTGTATTTGTTTAGCGTTGGATATTATTTTCAAAGACGACGATCTGTATAGTATCAAACATAACCTTAAAGTCGGACTCCATCAAACACTGGATAGCTGGGTATTTTTCTTATACAAAAGCAATTGTATGAACTCGGCAACATTGATGTAGTCAGATTAATCAACATCCAGTATTTCGAAATTATCACGAGCAACGTAAACCTCGCTAGTATCGACGCAAGAAGCACAACTGCGCATGCGCGCACGGACTCTAGTCGAACGAGAGACCAACGCGGATAAAAGGCTCTGATTTCTTATTAATTTTTACTAATTTTTATAGCTTCCATTAATGCATAGCAAACTACTAATAACTATCAGAATGAATTAAAAACTATTATTATTAAATGATTTAAATACTACGTGAAATTTTTTAAATTATGCGATACTCAACCTCAAATAACGACGAATATAGCCAACGCGGCCGGCTAACCCGACGACTCGACGCGCGAGCCGGCCGTCTAGGCCTCCAGCTGACAATTTTTCGTGTTTTCAGTACCGAGTAAACTTGGTAATTGTGCAACGGTACACGAGCCGCAAGAAGTTCGTCACTAGTTATCCGAAGAATACGCGTGCGCATGTGCGTACGTACCCTGGTATAGAGAGAGATATATGCAGAGAGAGAGGGTGAGAGATGGGTAGAGCGAGTGATTGATAGAGGGAGAAAGGGAGAGAGATGGGAGTATGCAGGGCAGCTGTGGCCTCTAAATAAAAATATTTTGCTTCTTTATCGTTTTTGTTTTCCATTGTTTCCCCGATTAAATAAGCTAAAAAATGTCGTCATTCTGCAATGCATAAATACGACTTTTATTATATGTCTTTTATTGATATAAGGCCGTTATATGAATTATGCTATTTAACGCCATATTGCTACAACCATTTGCGCATGTGCTTTCACGCTAAGTATATAATACCAAGTACAGACTAAGCGCGTCGCGCACTCTAGCGGCGAAATTGGTACTAAGAAAACTTTATCATAATATAAACTATTTATTTTTGTATATATTATGTAAAACCCAAATGCAGAAGCACTAGATAATGGTGTAATATGTCTTTCTACAAAGTTCCAAATCAATACAACAAGGACACCCCAAAAAATTTCTGCACGGAAAAATTACCATTCTTTCCGTGCAAGCTTTTTTAGGGTGTCCTTCACATATTGACTTCAAACTTCGTATAAATGCGTTTATGTGATTATCTAGTGCTTCTGTATTTGCGTTTTGCGAATAGAACCGTAATATGCCCATTAAATGCAATAATGTATCTATCTCACTCAGTCGGTAATAATACAGTATGGCACCCCCTTAATGTCAAAGTGAAGTGATTGGATTGAAGGATCTCTACTTGTGGATTCGTTATTCTCCTTATTTACGTCCACTAATCATCTGCCAAACCCAAGTACTACAATTAATGCACCGGCTTTTATCTATATTAGTAATTAATCAGTCCATATACGAGAAATTTAAGGTACTCCTTGCATACACCTAATAAAGGTTATGTTTGATTGCATACATATTATTATCGACTTTTCAACTGTTACTTATAACTTGTAATTAACTCTTAAAAACCAAATAACAAAATAACTCGGTGGTAAAGTATAAGCGTCCGGATCTATAGATTGAAGGTTCAATTCCCGGGACTGATAAACATTTTGAAATTTATTTTAAATTTACCTTATTCTAGCTAAGTGCCGATTCAATTTTTAACCTTATTTATTACAATAATAACAAATAAAAAATTTAACAGCTATTGCCAATATGTTGGATAATTAACTATAGGTTATTAATTTCGGAGCATATTTTGATAGTAGTTTATAACCAAAAGTTAATTTAATGACAGGAACAACAAAATAGCTCAGTTGATAGAGAGTATCTAAAGATCCGAGGTTCAATTCCCGCGGCTTGAAAATTTTTTTTATTTTTTTTTTATTAATTAAAAGTTTGTGCATTTAGAATGTATTTTTAGCTTGCCCAGGACATTTTTTAAATTTTTATACGAAATACATTTTTAAAAGGCATTTTCAACGTTGCTCAAACGTTGTGACAACGTTATTTCCACATATCGCGGCAACTTACATAAATCTAGCGGACATATCTCACGTTGTAGCAACGTTGCTCCAACGTTTCAACAACTTTTATAACAACGTTGTAACGTTGTCAAATCAACGTTGCTACGACGTTGCTAGTAGGGGAGTGAGCAACAGAATTTTGTATCATCAGCCAAAATTAGGCCAATTTCTACTGCTTCTACTGAAGCAAAGCACAGCACTCGAGTCAAAGGAAAGACTAGAATTTCAACCGATACTCCAGAAATGGATGAATTAAAAGGAATTAACAGTGCAAAGAAGGCAAAGATGCAAAATAGTAATAATCAAATAAAACAGATTACTTTAAAAAAAAATCTGAAAATTAAAAGAATTAATATAATACCAAAACTTCAAACAAATATTTCACAGGGCAGTAATCTTTTAAAACTGAAAATATATCAAATAGTTCAAGTTTAGGCGTTGAAAAAGAAAATCGCCCGAAAAGAAAATTGAAACCTAGTACAAGATTAAATGAATATGTTGTAGACGTATAAATAAAATAAAAAATCAATTTGTTTGTAAATTTGCTAATAATTTATTATTAAATGAATATTAAGTCGTAAATCCAAATACCTTAAATTATGTAAAATTGACAAAATAAATACAAATTTTTATAAGTTTGGAAAAACGCATGCAAAAAGATAGGGTAACTTAACCTTAGAATTGAGCAAATTAACTCCAGCCTCGGGGATAAGTTGCCCAAAACGTTTTTATTTTCACCTCCTGTGTAAATTTTTTATTTTTATATTTTTACATTCGAAAAGAAATCAGGTAAGCAGTTAAGATGTGGAACTTGATTTTTGTCCATGTATAATGTAAAAAAAATTAAAATTCGCTGAGAAAAACATTCATTAAAAAAATGGTCAAATTAGCTCCATTCTCCCCTATATTTTTAATTAATTGTTTATGATTATTTCGCCCTTGATGCCATGCCCTAATACCCAGAGCGATCATTACAATATACAGATTTATAATAGATAAAGTAAAATATTTAAACAATAAAGTAGAAACTTCAATTAACGGGCTGCCAAGGCCAACTTTTATCCTCCCTACTTTGCCGACTTCAAAAATTACATAAAATTAATTATAATTAAAAAGGAAGTTAGTTTGCGTAAATTTAAGAGAACAGCCCCCTTTCTTTATTAATAATCTATCTGTCTTTAAAATTTAAAGTAAAAATCTTGAATAGTTTTTGAAAAAACCCTTACCAAAAATCTTGACAAACCTTTTAATTAGTCGAGCGCGAGCGTATGAACACAAATTGCATGAAATTATCATAAATTTTGGTAAAGGATTACTCGCAAACCCAATTGATATTTTTGCTTCAAATTTTGAACTGAAATAGATTATTAATAAAGGGAAGGCGACTGTTCTCCTCAATTTATGTAAACTACTGTCCATTTTTAATTATAACTCATTTTCTGCGACTTTTGAGGCTGGCAAGGTAGGGAGGACAAAACTTGACTTTGGTACCCCCTTAAAATGTACTCAAAGAATATGGTAAAAAAATTTTCAGCATAATTAATTTTTAATAAATTAAGTGATAAAATTTATTAAGAGCTGCGTTTGAACATTAGGATATATATAAACACTTTAGTAGATTTAACTGCAGCCATACTGTTTAATGGGAAAAAATGTATATATAATCATTTTTAATAACGCTTAAATACGACGATGTGTTTTAATACTGTGACATGTATAATTTTAACATAAAAACACTATAGCTGCAATAAAACCATTATTATATGCATTTAAAATAATACTACACAATATATATATATATATATATATATATATACTAGGGGGGCTTCGCCCCCCTGCGCGCTTCGCGCGCCAACCCCCTATTTTTAATTTCGAAAAAGGTTTTTCGTAATTAAATTATTTAAATAATGTTTTAAATTGTATTATTTTTCACTACCATGGGCACCTTAAAAATTAATAAATTCACACAACACCTTGGAGGTATTGCTATAGTTATTATAATTTATGAATAAAAGTTTACCAAAATTAGTGTAATAAAATCAGAATAAAAATAATAAAAAAAATAGAGACATATTAAATGTTAACTGTAAATTTTAAACTATATGAATTCTTATAAAGTTTAAATTTATATTTTAATAATTATAAATGTTAATGAAAAATTAACTTACCAAAAATAGTAAAGTACATATACTAACTAAATTGTAGTATTTTAGTTAACAACTTATTAAAATTTTGGATTATTTTAAACGGTTATAAATAGAACTTCACCTCCTAAAATTAATTTATTTAATGACGAACGATCATCGCCAAAGTTCTATGTCATTAATACTTTGTACTTTTAGAGTAATAAAACTTTCTTCTTAAATAAATAAATTTTTGTATTAATTTTAAAGACTATTTATAACATTTTAGCGGCATATAAATAAAAACCTGTTTCTTCCATTTTTTCCTTAATTCGTAATTTGCACCTTCTTTCAAAATTTGCGTTTTAATCCATAATTATATCCAATTTATTTTTCCTATGCAGAGCCCAAATATTTATTTTGATTATTATAAACAAATTCATTTCTTAAATATCCTTCTGTTTCTAATAAATACATACTTGTTTATTTAAAATATTGTGTTATATAAATATACATAATCTACATACTTGTATATCCATTCAATTTTGAAATAATAAATTAAAAAATATTTAAATTAAATGCTCCTAAATTAATAGTTTTTGAAAATCTATTCAAATTTAATTCCTATTTTATATTTCCACTGTTAAAATTTGAATTTTCTTTTGCCTATACTGTTTATAATAGAATTATTTTAAAAATGCAATAATTAATATATTTAATTTTAACCTATTGTATATATCATATGGATATTTGGAAAAGTGTATGTTATACTTGATTAATATTTATTTAATCTTCAAACAATTTGCATCTGTATTTAAAGCATTACATTGAATTTTAGATCCGTTATTATTATTGAGTATACCTTTAAAAAGTTTATTAGTTTTATGATGAATGAGTAAACTAATACACATTCTTTCAAGTTATGTTCATAATATTTTTTGCGCACGGAAAAAATACATATATTATGTATTCTTGAAAAAACAATTTTAAAATATATATATTTTATATAAATATTCCGCCGCACACACACACACACACACGCAAGCACGCACGCACCCACATACATACATACATATATATATACATATTGTAATGGTAAGTGATATACTCACTTACCATTATACGAATTAGGTAGGTAAACACGAGCGCTATATATAGATATAGGCATAGCCAACGGGGCGAACGGCTGATACCCGCGCAATGATAGACAGAATTCGGGAGAGTCGCGCGCGCAGGACTACCGAGTTGAGAGAGATCGTGACAACACGTGTAAAGTCGCGATATATAGACTTGATCGTAATACTCGATTAGTTTTTCTGGTGCATATTTTGAGTGCAGTTTGTGAGACGTACGCACGAGACGGATTGATCGGTGGTCGAGGGATACTCCCACCGACATTTTCCAATCCAACAGAAAAAGGATAGCGAGAGAGAGGGATTACTCCGTTATTTCGCAATCATGAATCGAAGGAGGACATAAAAGTAAGTGGTACCACTTTCGCGCGAGTAATTATTATATGTTTTATTTAACGCGATCGTGCGAATAATCTTAAGTTAGTTAGTTCGCGTACCCCTTTCCCCTCTCGTGTTGAGTCGATATTTTCGACTCAATCTCCGTGCGCATAGACCTCGAACATATTAGTAAATGTTAATGTATTTAATCATTCGTTCTTATTTAAATAAATCTGTTAATTGTTAATCTAGTTCAACCCGTGTTGATTTATATTTTTTTCTAACCGGCGTATTACAATTTCATTCCTCCGTCTTCCTTCGAGTCGTATTTCAAGATACGAATTCTCGCGGTCTTTATTTAATTTTCTTTCCGCGGTCCATTTTAGGAAAGAATATCATCATTTTACCTGCTGTTGTTGGAAATCGGAATTCGATTTCCATACAACTTTAACGGCAAGTGTGCGGACAGGTAACCGCAGCCGCTGCGCGGGAAAGATTTTTGTAAACAACTTATATACATATATAAATTATATTGAGTCATTAAGTGCGCGATATCTAGTCGGCGAAACTATACAAGTTCGTTCGCCACGAACTAAAGGTATGTAAGACGAACGACTCAGTAAGTTTTCCCCGGGCAAGCACACTGTTACAATATATATGGGCTATTTCACGTCAAGTGGTACGATGAAAATTTTAAATTGCTCCAAAATTTGAGAACAGGCTGGAAACATCTTCCAGAAAATACGAAAAAAATTTAAGTGTTAAAAATAATTTACCTAGGAGTTATTCAACCATGAAAAGTGGAAATTTTTCAATTTTTTAGAAAAATTTCTATTTTTAAGCCATTTATCTCAAAATCTGTTGATGTTTTTGAAAAAACATTACAAACAACTTTTGTTTAAATTAATCTTTAGAACTTATCTACCATGGTTACATTTCTTAATTTTAAAATCTCGAAGAGATACAACACCCGGACATATTGAATATCAAAAAAAAGGCTACCACACCACAATCGATTTTAATCTAACAAATCTCAAAAGTTCACATTTTTCGCGAACTTTCGAATGGTTTGGGTTAGATTATTGGCCAAAACCGCTGGTGTAAGTTATGCCTCATAAACCTCATAAACTCACTAATTTTCACGTATTTTAGGACATAAATTACACCAGCGGTGTAATATATATAATATATATATGTGTTAATGAAAAATTAACTTACCAGAAATAGTAAAATGCATATACTTAATTGTAGTATTTAGTAAAAACCTATTAAAATTTTAGATTGTTTTAAACGGATCTAAATAGAACTTTACCTCCTAAAATTAATTTAGTTAAGTCATCGCCAAGAGTTCTATATGTCATTAATATTTTGTACTTTTAGAGTAATAAAACTTTCTTCTTAATTAAATTAATTTTTGTATTAGTTTTAAAGAATTATTTATAACATTTTAGCGGTATATAAACAAAAACCTGTTTCTTCCATTTCTCCCGTAATTCGTAATTTGCACCCTCTTTCAAAATTTGCGTTTTAATCCATAATTATTTTATTTTTCCCTTTAGTTACAGAGCCCATATATTTATTTTAATTATTATAAACAAAGGCATTCCTTAAATAACCTTTTGTTTCTAATAAATACATACATGTTTATTTAAAATATTGTTTTATATAAATATACGTAATCTACTTACTTATATATCCATACAATTTTTAAATTTTGATTTAAATAATATTTAAATTAAATACTACTAAAATAATAATTTTCGAAAAACTTTTGAAAAGTAATTCGTATTTTATATTGTCACTGTTAAAATTTGAATTTTCTTTTGCCATTACTGTTTACAATAGAATTATCTTAAAAATGCAATAATTAATGTATATAATTTTTAACTTATTGTATATTTCACATATAGATATTTGGAAAAGTGTAAGTTATACTTGATTAATATTTATTTTATCTTCGAAAAATTGTGCATTTTTTTTAAAAATATTACATTAAATTTTAGGTCCGTTTTTATTTTATAAGTTTTATCAGGAATAAGTAAACTAATACAAATTCTTTCAAGTTATATTCACAACTTTTTTTTGCGCCCGGAAAAAATACATATATTATCTATTCTTGAAAAAACAAATTTAAAATATATATATATATATATGGGTGGTTCTCTGTGACATCAGAGATGAAAAAAATAAATATTGCTATAACTGTGGGAATATGTTTTAGAGGTATCCAGTAGTTCTCCTGAATTTTTTCAGATTTTTTCTGGGCCATTATTTTAAGTTACAGAGAGTCAAAGTTGACATTTTAGCACTTTTTTGCATTATATGCCCATTTTCATGAATTTTTAGCTCCCAGGGGATGCATTTTTCACTAAAAACATAAGTATGACTTTTTTTGTTAAATTTTCCGAACTTTTCATTAAAAATACTTTTAAAGACATAAATGTATGCTGTCACACTCTGGTAAGCCATTTAAACCTTAAATAGTGAAAATCAGCAATTCTGCTCCGGACTTTGGTAACCTAATACTGTCTAAAACATGTCTTTTTATAGTCAGAAACTGCCTAAAAATTTCCAGAGTGGGTCTAAGTCATTAAGATCACTTATGGTCAAAATATCCAGGAAAAGTGCCCGAAATAGAAATAGAAATGTATATTTGTTGCCTTATAACGATGAATCTAGTAGCATGATCATTGCAAAAAAATTTATGCACTTACCTTGGAATGGTAGAAAAGTATCTCCACTTGTTTCAGTATCCATCTAATCCCCTGTAAGCTGCTAAAAATACAAATATTATTATAAAATTATAAAAAATTATTTTTTAAACATTTATAATGCTGGATTTTTAGTTTTACATCCCTTACAAGAATTATAATACTAATCTGAAGGATTACTATAAAAGTTGATACTGTTGATACATTATTATTATTATTATTCAGCAATACATTGTTTAGATTTCACAAACTTGTCACTGTTACGTTATCATATTATTCATTATAATTATATATCCGATTTATTTATATATCTTTTGTATTAAATACGTATATTCAGTTATTGTAATAATGATGTTTATATATTTATAGTAATCCTTCAGATTAGTATTATAATTCTTGTAAGGGATGTAAAACTAAAAATTCAGCATTATAAATGTTTAAAAATTAATTTTTTACATTTGTATATTAATATTTGTATTTTTAGCAGCTTACAGGGGATTAGATGGATACTGAAACAAGTGAAGATACTTTTCTACCACTCCAAGGTAAGTGCACAAATATTTTTGGCAATGATCATGCTAATAGATTCATCGTTATAAGGCAACAAATATACATTTCTATTAATATTTCGGGCACTTTTCCCGGATATTTTGACCATAAGTGATCTTAATGATTTAGACCCACTCTGGAAATTTTTAGGCAGTTTCTGACTATAAAAAAACATCTTTTAGACAGTATTAGGTTACCAGAGTCCGGAGCAGAATTGCTGATTTACACTATTTAAGGTTTAAATGGCTTACAAGAGTGTGACAGCATACATTTATGTCTTTAAAAGTATTTTTAATGAAAAGTTCGGAAAATTTTACAAAAAAAGTCATACTTATGTTTTTAGTGAAAAATGCATCCCCTGGGAGCTAAAAATTCATGAAAATGGGCATATAATGCAAAAAAGTGCTAAAATGTCAACTTTGACTCTCTGTAACTTAGAATAATGGCCCAGAAAAAATCTGAAAAAATTCAGGAGAACTACTGGATACCTCTAAAACATATTCCCACAGTTATAGCAATATTTATTTTTTTCATCTTCGATGTCACAGAGAACCACCCATATATATATGGGCTATTTCGCGTCAAGTGGTACGATAAAAATTTTAAATCGCTCCAAAATTTGAGAACAGGCTGGAAATATCTTCCAGAAGATAGAAAAAAATTTTAGGTTTTAAAAATAATTTGCTTAAGAGTTATTCGACCATGAAAAGTGGAAATTTTTCAAATTTTTAGAAAAATTATTATATTTAAAGGCATTTATCTCAAAATCTATTGATTTTTTTGAAAAAACATTACAACAACTTTGGTTCAAAATAATCTTTAGAACTTATCTATGTGGGTTACAATTCTTAATTTTTTAAATCTCGAAGAGATAGGGCACTCGAAAATATTGAATATCAAAAAAAGGCGACCACGCCACAATCGATTTTGATCTAACACCGCTTAAAAGATCACATTTTTCGAGAGCTTTCGAATGGCTTGGGTTAGCTTATTGGCCAAGACCGCTGTTGTAAGTTATGCCTCATAAACATCATAAAATCACTAATTTTCATGTATTTTAGGGCATAACACATAAACAAACACACTCACGCACGCACACGCGCGCACGCACGCACACACACACACACACACACTTATATATGACATATAAATATAACATATATATGACATATATATATAAAACATATATATATATATATATGTTGAATCCTGAATTCTTAGACACGGCGGCGGCGGCGAAATATTTTTATATTATAGAGATATATATATATATATATATATATATATATATATATATGTATAAACTTTCAAATTAAAACAATATTGCTGCAACAAAACTATTATTAGTTGCGCCTAAAATAATACTATAAAATACTCGAATTACCATGCGCGCTCTTGCGTTTTTTGATAGTCATTATTTCAAATACTACACTGTCCTATTTACTTAAAACAGCAATTTTTAATAATATATTTATTCATGATTTATTTTACTCCGATTTGGTCAAGAAAATTCAAATATTACGTATTTTTTGTCCTGTCAAATCTAACCTACAATGTTTTAGACGCATGTATGAAACGTAAACCAATCACATATACGTTTCACTTCCTTTCTGAACATCCAGCAATCACTTTTTAATATAAGAATATATGTACAAACTTTAGAATTATACAATATAGCCTTAACTAAATCGATAATAGTTGCGCTTAAAATAATATTCTGCTATATATATATATATATATATATATATATATATATATATATATATATATATATATAATTTCCTGTTACTACTACTAAGTAGTCGAGACGAGATTATTTGTTATAAAAATTTTTTTATTTGTTTATAACAATTATACTTGTTAACAAACGAATCCCGACTCGAGATGGAACGAAAGAGTACCGAAATATACTTCACAATTTCAAAACGCGACGCTGACCTCGTTATTGTTCGCGAGTTATCCAATTGTTAATTAACAATATTATGAACAATTGAAGAACTGTGTCGTGTTTGTTGATTATTCCAACGTCCTTAATCCCAAATCCACACGTATTGGGCGCCAGTTGTAACGGGGTGGGTACTGGGGAATGTAAGGCCCCCGGTTAGGCCCAACCTGCAGGGTTGCCAGATGGCGATTTTTTCTCCTTGTTGCTCTTGCTTAATAAACATCATTATACGTAAGAGAGAAAAGAAAAAAAAATCGCCAACTGGTCACTCTGCCAACCTGTCCCAACTTACCAACCTTAAGTGTACAGTCCCACGATGCGGCCGGGAATCACTTTGATTCCCGTGCAATGCCGTTAACAACGTCACCCACCTCGTTTGACTTTAGTACCGTGTGTTGGACCCTATGCCCAAAATTGCCAACCAGGATAGACGCCGGAGAGGGCGGTATTCGTGGGAGAGGACTATGACCGGTAAAAACGTTATCAACAATCGATATATTATGTTAATCGGCGAGAAAGATCGTCTCGCCGAGTCAATTTATTAAATAAACAATCACAAGATAATAAATTAACAATTAACAATTCAAGGGGAGTCGTACCGATGACTACCTCCGAGGTCAGCGCGAAAACAAATCGTTAACTCTTATAAATGGACGAGAAATAAGCAACCGATCCGGGAATAATCGGCTGCTTAACCTAATGGCTATATACGTCACGCGCATATAGCCATCACGTGTGACGTATGTATCTCTGACGTAGAGAGCTCTGACGTAGAAGCTTCCTACGTCACGCGCGCATTCTCTCGTGAAGTGGCTTCCGTGAACCACCGGCCTGTTTACCCGGGCGGGATTTGTCACGACAGGGGGGGGAGTGAAAGAGGAACGCTTCCTCTCCTGGATCGTACCACTAATCTGAATACTTCGTATCGGCGGAAAAAGGTTGGGCAACGGAGAGAACTTGGCATCGGGATTATCTCTCTCTCTCTCTCACTCCAACGGTCGGCAAGGCTGCCGACTCCTGTCTTCCTTCTCTCCCTTACTGCGGGACGTGCTGCTCCGCACGCCGACGTGGAGGTTGGTGGGGAGAAGTGCCTCACACCCACACACAAAACGCACCAGTCCTTAAGTTCTTCTACTCAAGTAAAAAAGTCACACCGACTACGAAACACGTTGTTTTCGCCGTGCGATCCTTGCGCGCGCATCCTTCTCTATACTCTTTTCGGTTACTCACCTGATTGGTAACTCGCTTACCGTTATATCATATGGACGCCTCTTACGAAAACTAGCACAACTATTTCTTCCGCGAAAACTAGCAACTATGAACATACTCCACGAAGACTAGCACGTTTAACGTTTCTATTTGGAAAACTAGCATGTTTGATATTTTTCCGCGAAGACTAGCACAACTCGCTTGCTCGCGAAAACTAACACATTTAATTTTCTTGGACGAAAAGTAACACGTTTCAATTTTCCGCGAAAACTAGCACGTCTCGCTATTTCTTTTTATTAATTATAATACCACATGATTTACATTATAATGACCACATGATTTTGAATAAAAAAAGTGTTATTTAATAAGGTTTTTATTTAATAGGTGTTTATTTCAATTGATCAAGCTTCGCTCGCAGTTAAATAGTATTGTTAACATAATAATTCTTTACCATCAAATTACATGTAATGTAATATTCAAAAAATTACTTTTTAAAAACTATTTAGTAAAATAATTTATAGTACTAGTAATTAAATAAATATTACAATTATATAATTTGTTGGGATAAATCCGTAATAATTAATAGAAGAATGATCATTTTTACTATTTATATCATTAACAATTTTTGTTACTCCCAATAATTAATTCTAATATTATTATTTACATTAATACCTGATAAACTTTATATAATTCATAATAGATCGATTCATATTAATAAATTATTAATTATAACATTCCAATTAGAATGTAAAATATCACATGTACTAGGATGACAAATATTAGAAGTTCAAATAGATACAACGATTTGTTTTTACAATTTTTGATATATTGTTTTGTTATATTATTTTTGATATATTGTTTACTTATATATATATATATATATATATATATATATATCCCCATTAAAAAATCTCACTGGAGATCTCAGATCATATCCCAGGTAAGATGTCATACCAAAAACACATTTCAGCAATTTTTCGTTCATTACACGTTTTAAACCTTCTTATGTCGATTGATAACTTGTTTAAGTGGGTATCATACTCAATTACAAATACAAATTTCGCACCAGAAAATAGCAGACGAAAAAACAACTAATTTACTTATAACAATTAATAAAAACAAATTTACGCAAAAACAGGAGTTAGTTGCCCTCCGTTATATAATTATCCATCATTTTACAAAGCTTCAAGTTACTATAACAACATGTCACCGAGAAAACCTTGAAAAATGCAATATTCTTATAATTTCTTGTATGAAAAATAAAATTCAACTCTTCAGACATTTTCGAAATTTCAATGAAAACAGCTTCAGCCCGTATTTAAACCGGGACCTAGCTCTTACACTGGCACTCTATTACTCTAACTTTCGTTTTCTCTCTATCTCTCATTCTCTCTATCTCTCATTCTCTCTATCTCTCATTCTCTCTCTATCTCTCATTCTCTCTATCTCTCATTCTCTCTATCTTTCATTCTCTCTCTCATTCTCTCTCTCTCCCTCACACAGACTCTCATTCTTACTCATTCTCACTCTCGCACTCCTTCACTCTCCCTCATTCTTACTCGCTCTGTACCTCTCGTTCTCTGCCTCTATCTCTCATACTCTCTCTCATTCTCTCTGACTCTCTCTCCCTCATTCTCTCTCTCTCTCTCTCTTTACGTTACAAAGGCAGTTGTCTCCTTGTGCGTGCTCGAATTTTGCTGACTAATGCTTTAATTATTCCTCACTTTGACTATGCTTGTCTCGTATTTTTAGATCTTCCATCTTATCTTAATATTAAAGTTCAACGCATGTGTAATACCGTTGTTAGATTTATTTTTCATCTAAAACGTGAGGTAGCATTGCAGCCTTTCTATCATCAGCTAAACTGGCTTCCATTAAATGTTCGACGGAAATATTTCCTTGGTCTTTTATGTATAAATTGTTGGCCACCCGAACACCTCAATATTTATTCGATAAGCTGGCTTTTGTTGGCATTGAATTGCGTAGATCCAAACGAGTAAATACTGTTTTTAACCTACCTAATGTTAAGAATCTTGCGTGTAAATCTTCGTTTATTTATTTAGCAATGGAAACGTGGGATAATATCATATCTAGAATAAGAGAGTGCTCTAATGTAAATATTTTTAAAATGTATTATAAAAATTTCTCCATGAGGATGGATAGCGACTTATCCGATTTTATGTCCAATGCTTGCGACGTAGATTATTTTAATTTTAATTTAGCGTGAATTATTATTTTACATATGTATTAACGGTTATATTAATTCTTCTTTAGTTGTCTAATTTATTTTATATGTTCTATTTTATATGATTAGAGCCATCCGGTTGTATCAACTTTGGCGCAAATAAATATAGTTATCAATCGGTCTCTCATTCTCTCTCTTTATCTTTCATTCCCTCTATCTCTCATTCTCTCTATCTCTCATTCTCTCTCTCATTCTCTCACTCTCTCCCTCACACTGCCTCACAATCCATCATTCATATTCACTCTCTCCCTCTCACAGTCCCTCATTATTACTCACTCTCACTCTCGCACTCTATCACTCACTCTCTCTATCTCTCATTCTCGCTCTCGCTCTCGCACTCTATCACTCACTCTTTCTATCTCTCATTCTCGCTCTCGCTCTCTGTCCCCATTCATTCTTTCTTCTTCTCTCTTTCGTTCTCTCTATCTTTCATTCACTCTCTCTTATTCTCTCTCTTTCTCTCTATCTTTCATTCTCTCTCTTATTCTCTCTCTCTCTCTCTCTCTTTCTCTCTATCTTTCAATCTCTATCATCATTTCATTCTCTCTCTCTTATTCTCTCTCTCTTTCTCTCTCTCTCCCTCTCTCTATCTCTCATTCTCTCTCTCTGTATCTGTTTTCCTATCTCTACCTCTCACTGCCTCTCTCGCTTTGACTCATTCTCTCTGACGCCAAGATGACGTTTGTCGGACGGACGGACGGACTGAGAATAAGATAATGAGACAGAGCGAGAGAGACAGTGAGAGGAAGAGATAGAGAGACAGATAGAGAGAGAGAGAGAGAGAGAGAGAGAGAAAGAGAGAGAATGAGAGATAGCGAGAGAGAGAGAGAATAAGAGAGAATGAAAGATAAAGTGCGGGAGAGAATGAGAGATAGAGAGAGAGAGAGAGAGAATGAAAGATAGAGAGAAAGAGAGAGAGAATTAGAGAGAGAGCATGAAAGATATAGAGAAAGAGAGAGAGAGAATAAGAGAGAGTGAATGAAAGATAGAGAGAAAGAGAAGAGAATAAGAGAGAGAGAATGAAAGATAGAGAGAAAGAGAAAGAGAATAAGAGAGAGAGAATGAAAGATAGAGAGAAAGAGAAAGAGAATAAGAGAGAGAGAATGAAAGATAGAGAGAGAGAGAGAGAGAAGAGAGAGAGAGAGAGAGAAAGAGAGAGAGAGAATGAGAGATAGAGAGAGAGAATGAAAGATAAAGTGCGGGAGAGAATGAGAGAGAGAGAGAGAGAAGAGAGAGAGAGAGAGAGAAAGAGAGAGAGAATTAGAGAGAGAGCATGAAAGATATAGAGAAAGAGAGAGAGAGAATAAGAGAGAGAGTGAAAGATAGAGAGAGAGAATGAGAGATAGAGAGAGAGAGAGAGAATGAAAGATAGAGAGAAAGAGAAAGAGAATAAGAGAGAGAGAATGAAAGATAGAGAGAAAGAGAAAGAGAATAAGAGAGAGAGAATGAAAGATAGAGAGATAGAGAGAGAGAGAAAGAGAGAGAGAAAAAGAGAATGAGAATGAAAGATAGAGAGAAAGAGAGAGAGAATAAGAGAGAGAGAGTGAAAGATAGAGAGAAAGAGAGAGAGAATAAGAGAGAGAGAGTGAAAGATAGAGAGAAAGAGATGGAGAGATAGAGAGAGAGAATGATAGATGGAAGGAGAGATAGAGAGAGAATGATAGATGGAGAGAGAGAGAGAGAGAGAGAGAGAGAGTGAGAGAGATATTCTCTCTCTCTTATTCTCTCTCTCTCTCTCTCTATCTTTCATTCTCTCTCTCTCTCTCTCTCTCTATCTATCTTTCATTCTCTCTCTCTCTCTCTATCTCTCATTCTCTCTGTCTCTCTCTCTCTATCTGTCTGCCTATCTCTTCCTCTCACTGTCTCTCTCACGCCAAGATAATGTTTGTCTGACGGACGGATGGACGGACGGACGGACGGACGGGCGGACATTATAATTTATCGGTTTTTTTTTTATATCACTTAGTAATCATAATAATAATTTTTTTGTCAGTAATATGATGCATTAACTTATGTTACACATATTTATCATAAAATATATATGTTTTAAGTATTTTTCGCAAGAATAGGGGAGTTTTTACAAAATCGCTCAAAAAGATAACTTTAATATAATGTAAAATTTAAGCTTGATCAATTTTCATGTTTTAATTTTTATTTAATTCCCAATGTTATCTAAAACATTCATTAGAATTTGAAAATACTTGGGAAGAAAACGTGCTAGTCTTCACGGAGAGAAAACGTGCTAGTCTTCGCGAAGAGAAAACATGCTAGTTTTCGCGGAGCAAACCATAGACGTGTTAGTCTTTGCGGTAAAAACCCTAAACGTGCTGTTCTTCCATAAAGAAACTGATAACATACTACTTTTCGCGGAAGATGTAAAATGCGTGATAGTCTTCGTAAGAGGCGACGATATGATATAAAGATTTTTATGTTTAGTTTTTATTATTTTTTTTAATATGACAGTCCCAAGCCTGTAATACCAGAAAGGCAATGAGATAAAATGTATGTTATTTATTATGTGTATATTAATAAACTTAATTTTTTATATCTCACGGTTATTTTTTGAAAATATGTGTATAATATATAATATCAGTTTTTCCGAACTAAGTTGCAGTGTTGTCAGATGGAGGTATTTTTTCTTTATTCCACTCACACAGTACGACCTTATTTAGATTAGATAATAGAGGACAGAAAAACCCTAAATGGTAACCGTGCTAAGTTGCTTTATTTCTTAATAAAGCAGGCCCTATTTACCAACGCACGGCCTTTTAAAATAAAAATTAAAAATAAATAATAGAATTTTATATAATAATAGAATTTTTTATTTTTATATAATAATTATATAAAAATTAATAATAAAATTATCCAATTCCTTACTGGGGAGTCCTAGGTGGAGATGCAGGACAAAACGCCTTTAATTTGTTTTAAACGCCGTAAAATATAAAGTAACTTAGTTCGGAAAGACCGATATTACATATTATACGCATATATACACATCACCAAACAATAAATTCATTTTCAAATTATTTTTTGAAAAATTTAAATGCATAGAATTTGATAAAAATAGGCTAAATGTTATTAAAAAAAAATTTCTCTATTAGGTTAGTCCATTGCAAAATATCAGGAAAAAGACATTTAGTTAATATTTCAATCTAAAATCTTAGATTGTAATGTGTTGTTATTTTTATTTATGCCATAACTTCACAACGTATTGAATTAAACTTTTGTCTAGGTCATCAACGTAACCTCCAGGTGATCGGGGCATCATATACTGGAAGGCAGGCCAGAGTAAATTTTCATAATAAAATAACAAGAGAAAATTTACATAAAGAAATGGCCGTAGAAAACCAGAGAACTGGAGAGAACCGGAGAAAAACTACGTCACCGAATTACCGGAGATTTCGCCTCTTAATTATTATATAGATATAGATTTTGTAATTCTTAATGACGCAAAAATTTAATTAATAATTAATTTTCAATTATTAATTACTGACAAAACCAATGAATAATTAATTTTTAATTTGTTATTAATCAATGTATCATTTTACTCTGCAAGCGAGATATGCAATAAATTTAATGACTCATATGACCCTATATAGTAGAAATGCAATAAAATCATTGACTCGTCTTACCCTGCAAGCGAGAAAAGTAGCGAACTTAATTTTTCATATTACTCCGAAAGCTAGAAATGCAACAATATTCATGTATATTTATAAGTAATTAATTTTTTGTTGCTCCCAAGCCGGTGCTAATCAGCGACGGAGATCATACGATGTCTTGATGAAGAAAGCACTTGTTGAAAATACATTCGCCAGTGGTGCTTGTATCAATCGGCCGGGGCCGGGAATCGAACCTGGGACCTTCAGATTACGAGCCCGACGCCCTACCGACCGAGCCATCGCAGGCCTCACACATTTATATCTAATAAATAAAAGAAAAATATTATAATTTAAATATTGTAAACAAAATAATATACATTTATTTGAATTTTCTTTTACATCATTGATGTCAGTACCTTGTAATAAAAAAAATTGTTTCAAAAAAAGAAACTGATTTTGAAAACAAGCGCTAAAAATTATGAAATAATTCACAAAAAATAGAAAATATAAATTTATTCATATTCAATACTTTCAAAGTCGGCGCCGAATTCGCAAATTCGCTGAATGTGCCTGTAAACCACAGACTTAAATTTGGTAATATTATTTCGATCTAATTTAATGTATATAAAGTAATATTACCCGTACTTTTTACGAAAAATAATAATATAATTTTCGTCGGGACGCAACAGCACGAAATATAAATTATAAAATTGGCGACTTACAAGGAGAGCCTAGACCCTTTGGGAAACGGATCCTTACCAAACTCTAGGATATGATTTCTATAATTCAGAAACAAATGGATATACATTCAAACTAAAAGTTAAAAGAATACTGAAATTGAGTAAATATGTTTAAAAAAACAAGAAGCTAACATATCTTAATTTGGTCAAAAGTTATGGAAGAAATAAAAATTAGAAATAAAAAAATTAAAAATTTTGGCCTAAACTAATCATCAAATAGTAAGCTGTATAATTAATTGTAAAAATCATATCCTAGAGTTTGGTAAGGATTCATTTCCCAAAGGGTGTGGACTCTCCTTGTTAGTCTATATTAGAGTAAATTCGGTTTGAACCGGCGAGTCCGGTATAACTATATTCCGGTCTAAATATGAAATGTTTACAATTGTTATGAAAAATATTATTAATTGTTATTATTAAAGTTCTTTAGTTCATCATTACCATTGGTTGCGCGAATGCGACTTACGAAAAATGTTTATTCACAAATATAAAAATTGTTTATGCACACGACTTGTGAGAACCGATCATGTGCAGTCTTATGGGTTTGCGTTGTTTACAATATCATACAAGATTTAAAAAATAGGTAGGTTTTTCGTACAGTTATTAAAATTTTAAATTACCTGATGGCCTTGGTAACATACTCCATACTGCTCGAAATCCATTCCCTTGAATACTGTTGTCACTATGAAAATAAAGCCAAAGATATCGTGTACTTGATGTGATTTCTGGAAATGGAAAAGCTCGGCAGTATCGTCCAATCAGTCTTGAATATCCATATTTTCCATCGCGAACTTCTAGAAAATCATAAGTACACGTTTCTTGATCTTCAAGATCAAAATTATCGCGAAATTCTATTTTTAAAACCATTCCTGGATCAGCTATGGAAAAGTAATAAGTAACATTAGCTTATTTATTTAACATTAAATGCATATATTTTCATTGAGAGATAACTTAAATTATTTTAAATAAGATTTTCCAATTATTATTATAAAATTTAGATACCACACACCAATTACCAATTTCAAAAGTAATAAAATCGTGTTGATCAAATTGTCAATTATAGTTATTTAGTAGAAAAAGTTTGAGTGTATTGTGACAGTCTAGTTTGGCCACATAATAAAAATAAAAGTGAAATTCTTGTTTAAAATTTGAATTTTATTGATTCATCAGTCAGTGAAGAGTAAGGAAACGTTCCCATCCAACAACAGACCGATGAATGAGCATTTCATCGTTGAGATCTTTGATGATTAAGTATCACTTATAATTGTAATACTGTTCCAATTCAGTAACGTAGGTCAAAGAGAAAACAAATTCTCTTATTACGCGTTACCATATGAATAGCACAGTATTAACAATGTAAGTCTAAAAATCCCAAGTTGCATTCAGTGACGTAGGTCAGAGAGAAACCAAATTCTCTCATTACGCGTCAGCTTATGAATGGTATCGCGATATTTTAGACTTAATAAGCTATACCAATACAAAGGTTATAACATAATCAAACAATTATTAAAACAAAATTAATAAGCTAATTGAATTATCAATTTAGTGAGTTCAAATTTATTTAGCATTCATTTTGGTGTGGGAAAAACTCTCTTACATATGCTCGCTCGCGGAGCTAAGAATCAAAACACAGGCCCACAAAATGAAAAAAAATGTCTGAACTTTTGACCGGACATACATATTCCCATGTATTTTTTGACGCTAAATCCAAATCTGTGATAAAAATATTTTATATAAAAGAGTTTTATTGAAAAAACCTCATTTTTTACGGTTTTTCGAGTCTAGAAAAAACAAATCATGTGATACGGTTAATTGGACTTCAAAATCGAATTCTACGTGAAAAAATACATTGAAAACCATACCTTCAAATTTTTTTTAACGCGATTCTAGTTCTCTGTATGGGGCTGAAACGATGACGAAATCAGTAAAAGTCGAAATTTTGCTTAAACTGGATTCAAACAATATTAAAATTTAATCATGCGTCTTTTGAAGAGTCGATAAACATTGGAAATACTACCCTGGGGGGTTTTCAGATCGCTGATCATGAATTTGAAGTCAGATTGTGTAAAAACTACTTCTAGAGGGCGGTGGCTAGAACTGTATGTGGTAAATTTATCGATTTTTTAAAAAATTTTACGTCTGAAATACTAATTTTAGAGTCTTTCACAGCATTGATTATAAATTCAAGATATTAACTTAGCCTATTGTTTAAGTTAATCTTAACATTTTGTCTATGTTTGTCTCTCTCTCTCTCTCTCTCTCCCTCTCTCTCTCTCTCTTCCGATGTTTTTTTAAATTGGTTTACGCTTACGTACACGTTTCTCTTCGAAAGACCGATGTAGTGGATTTCCGACACGTTTTTGTCCTCTTTTCGCAGATGTTTCTCTTTTTATCATCCAGCAGTAATCTGCTAACATGTTGATACCCCAGTTTCCTTGAAATCTACGTTCAAAGTCCTTTAAATCTTGGTGAAATCGTTCACCATACTCTTCACTAAAGTCTCCGTTATTTTCAGGAAACTGATCAACGTGTGAATCAAGAAAATGAAGTTTTAAGTTCATTAGACAACCCAATTTTTCAAAATCACGTACCATTCTTTTCACAATAGCTTTATAATTCGTGTCTTTGGTATTACCCAAAAATTTCGTCGATACCTCTTTAAAACTTAACCATGCTGCCATTTCAACATCGGTCATGCTTTGTTCAAAGTTTTCGTCTCTAAATAAAGTTCGGATTTCAGGACCATCAAAAATACCTTCATTTAACTTAGCATCAGATTTATAGGGAAATACTTTGCTTATATATTGGAAGCATTGACCGTCCTTGTTCAAAGCTTTAACTAATTGCTTTATCAATCCAAGCTTTATATGCAGAGGCGGTGTCAAAATTTTCGAAGGATCAACGAGTGGATCTTTTATAACATTCTGTTTACCAGGTTCAAACGATTCTCTTGATGGCCAAATTTTCTTTTTGTAGTGTTTTTCTCTATCTCTGCTATCAAACATGCATAAATAACATGGGTACTTCGTAAATCCAGATTGTTGTCCAAGTATTATAGATAAAATCATTAAATCGCCACATATTTGCCATTTATGTTCTCTATATTTCATTTTCGTTAAAAGTAGTTCAAGATTGGAATACTCTTCTTTAAGTACTGTTGAATGTGTTAATGGTATAGGAGCATATTTATTTGTGATATGGAGGAGTGCTGCTTTAAGGCTGCGCTTTGATGAATCAATGAATAGTCGCCAATTTTCAGGTTTGTATATGTCAGGTTTCAAATCATCAATAAGACCTTTCACAGCCGTGCAATAAACCATATTAGAATCATTCTTGAAATAATTTCTAAAGCGCTCCTCTCGATTACGGTATGCACATACTTGAGTACCCTTTGTCAACATATTTCGTCTCTTAAACTCTGAAGCCATGAACTCTGATTGTTCCTTAGATAAACCACTCTTTCTAAATAAATCGTTCAGACTTTTTTGATCAAACTTTTCAACAGTTCGTTCTTCACCCTTAGGAATATACTCTTCATCACTATCTAGAGAATGTTCTTCAGGTGAACTTAGATCTCCTTCATTTGGTGTGTTTGTGTCAGAGACAATTAGATTTTCAGTTGTTTGATCTGTCGAGTTTTCATCTACATTTAGATTCCCTAAGCCTGTTGTAAAACTATATCTCGAATCTTCATTTTC
Source organism: Theocolax elegans (assembly GCA_026168455.1). Taxonomy (NCBI): domain Eukaryota; kingdom Metazoa; phylum Arthropoda; class Insecta; order Hymenoptera; family Cerocephalidae; genus Theocolax; species Theocolax elegans. Next base: position 56,730,932 of record CM047426.1, read on the forward strand.
AAAAATATCTACAAAATTCTTGGATGGAAATTCTATACAGGAAGTAGTAGGATATACTATCCCTTTTTTCTTTATCTTATCTAAACCTTGTGTCTTTGTTAAACAAATATAGCAATCACTTTCATCTTTTGGTTCCTTCCACTTTGTAGGTATAGTAAATTTTAATTTGGACCTATCCTGACTGGTGTTGTATCGATTCATCATGGCATAACATGAAGCACATATATAATGAGGAACCCAACTTTTATCCTGTTGAGAAATCTCAATATCAAAACATTTTTGATAGATAAAATTAATATTATCTGTGATTTTTCTTTTGTTTAGTTGTCCAATATATTCTGAACATACATAACAGAAATTATCTTGAGATCCATTACACGTATGGTTAAAACTGTTATTGGATGTACCAGCGCAGTTTAAAAAAGGTTGAAAATTTGAATTAGCCATGATGTTAACTTAAACCCCACACGCTAGAAATCCTGTTCCGATCGCAGGTGAGTCAGCCGTCCTAGGGGTAATAACTCTCATATCTCCCCAGGCCTAAGTATGAGCAGCTTTCCGACTTTGACGAGGACAATGTCAACTCGTCGTCGGACACACTACGGCATCATTCTCACATCCTAGCGCTCCCCTGCAGGACAGCGCGCCTTCGCTGGGTTCGTTACTGCAAAGTATTGAGTACACCGAATAATTCTACACATCCCATTTTCAGGGCAGTTGTCATCGTGATCAATACTTCGCAGCAGCATGTTATTTAGGTACCCTTATAGAGTACTGATCTATATGTATATATATATATATATATATATATATAGCTTTGGAAAAAGATAATAAGTCCGATTCGTTTATAAACAATGCTTTAGGTTCACTGACAGTGTACAACAGTGATTAACTGAACGGAGCTTTAAAATGAAACCGAATTCATTCTAAACCACAGTAACTAGTTTTACAACAGAATAAGTATAAATAAAAATAGGACAGATCAAATTGTCTCTGACATAAACACACCAAATGAAGGAGATCTAAGTTCACCTGAAGAACATTCTCTAGATAGTGATGAAGAGTATATTCCTAAGGGTGAAGAACGAACTGTTGAAAAGTTTAATCAAAAAAGTCTGAACGATTTATTTAGAGTGGTTTATCTAAGGAACAACCAGAGTTCATGGCTTCAGAGTTTAAGAGACGAAATATGTTGACAAAGGGTACTCAAGTATGTGCATATCGTAATCGAGAGGAGCGCTTTAGAAATTATTTCAAGAATGATTCTAATATGGTTTATTGCACGGCTGTGAAAGGTCTTATTGATGATTTGAAACCTGACATATACAAACCTGAAAATTGGCGACTATTCATTGATTCATCAAAGCGCAGCCTTAAAGCAGCACTGGGGATCAGGGTGCAGGTTAATGAGGGTCAGCAATTAATATAAATAAATAAGCATTTATTATAAAATATAAATAATTAGAGGGGTGGGCGCCAGCCGCGTTGATTCGCGACACTACCGATTACTCGCGGGTAATCGTAACAGACAATTGATAGACACTCGCCGTGTCGAACCGTAGCCGAGTTTCTGCTGCTCCGGGATACGCTGTAAGGAGGGAAAGGGGAAGGACGGGAAAAGCACGGAAGGCTCGCACGCACTTATTACGGTACACGGCGGTACCGTCAGCAGAGAGAAGAACAATCACCAATCTTTATGAAGGATCCGGGACGCTTAACCAGGACTGTGTCGCTTTCTCTCTCTCTCTCTCTTTCTCTATCACTCTTTATGGCACTCGTACGCACGATAATTGGGAAGTCGTCAAGTCGGGCCGACTGTCCGTAGAGCTCTGACTCTCGGCGTGCTCGAGAGTCCCGTGTTCGTACCGCGCGCCTGCGCAGTACGTACTCGTGCGCGGCACCTCGATCTCGCGTCGTGCGAGCGTGTCGAGTGCCGCAGTGTTCAGGCTGTATCGGTACGAATCGGCTGTATGGTGTTTGTTGACCTGGTGCAGTGTACCTCTCGGCGATGCTGTAGGACTTCCTCCTGGGTAATTATTACGTCGTTCCGTCTTGCTTATCTCAACTAATTGGTACGGCGTGAGTTTCAGGTACGAAGCTCACCCGCCGCTGCATTGCTGCCCGACGCCGCCTCGATCATCTCTCCACGACGACGACGTACCAGAACGACCGGTTCCAGGTCTTCAACTACTCCAGGTAATTCCTTCAGTGTTGGGGTCACGCTAGTGTGCGTGTTCAGGTGTTTAGTATTTTGCAAGGTCTGCTGTACACGTTGTTTGTGTACAGCAACCTAACCTCTTTGTCCTATACTTTCCTTGTACAGCTGTAGTGATTATATACAGCTGTACACGTATTCCCTTGTCTTTGTCTTCTGCCGATTGCTGTTGATCCTCTTCCTTGCTCCTTACCCTTTTAATGCGTATTTGTTCTTATAAATATCTGTTTTACAGCTGTATCTTGCTTGGCGTTGGAGGTTCTTCGGCTTCCTGCCTGGGTACCATCTCATCGCCTTGGCTGCTATGCTGTGAGGCTTCGGAGGGTCCTGGAGACTTCGTAGTGATCGCCTCCCTTGACTATCCTGTTGGCTGTGCCAGACTCGGAGGAGCCCACCTGATGATTTGAGCTCGCCCAAGATCCTCATCGCCAGGATCACCTAGTGCTTCGGCTACATGTGTGTGTTGCGCTTGAGGTGGGGTTATTAGACTGTGAGGGTAGGTAGGACGTAGTTAATGTGCGGGTAGGTAATTAGGAAATAGTATGTGGGTAGGTAGTATAGCTAGGGACTCGTTTAGCTTATCCGGGTAGGTAGGTGTTTGACATGGGTTCAGTCGCTCGCTCTTGACATGTGCAAAGCACATTGTCACAACTCCCCCCCACCAAACCGAAATTACGCGGAAGTCGTAATTTCAACAAAATGCAGACATTAATGCTAAGCTAATAAAAAAAAATATAACAAATGCTGCTAATTACTATTTTGCTTAAAATTTTCTATGCTTATGAAGCTAAAGTTGGTGGGGGTAATTACGCTTGCTTACTTAAAACTATGCAAATGGCCGGCGCTATTTGTACGGGGTATAAGTGTATAGTCTCCTTGACTAGCTGCTTGGCTGCACATCTGTGTATGTATACGCGCTGTATGGTGTATCACTTTTTAGCTGCTTTTAAATAATTTAAAATTAATTTTACTATAACGACGACTGGCCCCAATACATAAAATATACTCAATAATATAGAATATTCGCATTTGTTTGAGAGCTCTATCCCTACTCGCGATACTCTCATACCTCATACTTACATGATGGCAATCATACACATACTGTTATACAAATATATATATATATATAAATTCAGGGAATAATGAAAATTGCTAAAATAATAAACATGAAATCATATAAAATACAAAAAGAAAATTAATAAGGTGTGGTGAATTATTACCTTCTGCTGCTTGTGAGTTCCTCGTTTTAAACTCTTTCAATTAACGATTCGTTTAATAATTACATATAATTTAAATTGTTTGCTTATTTGCTCTGCTTTTTCTCACCACCCTTATTATTTGGGAAAATTTTGCCATTTTGGGTTGGGGTCTTAATAATTATACTACATGGATTATGTTGTATATATAATTTTATTCATATAAAACTAACTAAACAAAACATTTTACTTTTTATAATGTGTGTGAGGATGTTTTTATAGGAGCGGTATGAAGGGGGATTTATTTCCTCCCCCCCATTCTCCTCTGCATCTCCCAATAGCCCTCTGCGCAGCGGGGGCAGTTCTTGGAGAAAACTCCCCTCCTCCCGCAGTTCCTGCAGAAAACCGCGTTTGGGGAGGGGCAGTTCCTCCAGCTATGTCCCAGCCCCCCGCAATTCCAACATCCCGAGCGGCATTCGCTCGGGTCGGGCCGGGACATACGTGCGTCTGCGGGGATGATTCCGCTCGATGTTGCTGCTGACCCTACTGCAGCAGACGGCGTAGATCTGCAGGGGGGTTCACTGGGAGGGGGGCGGGTTGTGGGAGGCTGTATGGGTTGGGACATTAAGGGTGGTGGGGTTGGGGATGTTGGTGGCTGGGTTTGGGCATTTGTAGGATTCGGGATTTTGAGGGACATCAGGGCAGCGGGTTTTGGGGAGGTGGGGGATGGGGGAGCGGGTAGGGACAAGGGAGCTGTACTGGGTGTTGGTAGGTTGGGCACGGGGCAGGGAGGGGGCATGTTCACGGGCACATGTATATAAGTGTACATGCCCGTGGACGGGTCAAGGACTGGGCGGGAAATAATTGGTTGGGGAAGGAATGCTGGAATGTAAAGGGAAGGTGGTTGGGATGGCAGTGTGGTGGTGGCTGTAGGGGGGCTGTATTGGGTCACAGCTGTACTGGTGGTGGCTATTGGGGTGAGGGCTGCTACCTCCGGTCTTGATGCCGCTGGGCGGAAGTCAGGGTTGGCGCAAAGATGGCGCCCTCCCCTGACGCATCCTCTGGTGCCTGGGCAGGTTGTGCGTTGGCCTGCTCCTGGAAGGGTGTTTGCTGGTTCATCAGCTAAATCTAATCTTTCCAGGATCCCCTCCAGGTCCTGCCCATGTCTCCTCAGCTCCGTGGGCCGTACGGTGAAGCGGCCACGGCCACGAGCTCTCTGCGTCGCTGACGCGCTTCTTCCCATTCTTTCCATCTAAGGGAAAGCTTATTCTTATTTTCTAATCTTGCTTAACTTACCCGTTGCTATTATCAGGTTTGATTATTTATTTTTTTTTTTTCAAAATTTTCCTATTTAACTTTATTCTTAATTTGCCTTAATTAATTTTTCGGGGCCTACCTCGCTTTCTAGGTGGGTTATTGCTACTTGGGTGGTTTTGCTGTATATTTTGTGCTATTGGACGCTGCGAAGGGGAAGAATGCATTTTAGGTGGGATAACGTTTCTAGGAGGGATATAACGCTTAAGATCATTTACATAGACTTTGACCCTTCGCTTAGTATCTTCGTCTTCAACAATATAATAGTTTGCCGAAACTACTTCTATTACTCTCGCGGGGCCTATGTTTATTGGTGCCATTTTTGCTGTAAAATGATTATCTTTTGAGGACAATACCCTATTGCGTCGACATACTCGATCGCCAACATGGTATTGTACTAATCTGCGTCCTTTATTGTAGTGTCTAGCTTGTCTAGCCACTGCTGTGTCTATATGTCTTCTAACAAGATCATATATTGCTGGAAGTCTATGTAATCTTTCGATCCATGCTGCTGTATTTGGTGCTGGAGGGGGGTCTGAGGACTCTAGGTGCTTTCGTATAAGGGCTGTTGGGATGGGGTTTCTGCCGAAATTTAAAAATGCTGGGCTGTATTTAGTTGTAGAGTGGACGACTGTATTGAGAGCGAAGCAGAACTCTCCTAAATGTCGATCCCACTCCCGATGATCTTCCTCAATGAAGCTGTTTATCATCGGTTTCAGGTTTCTATTTACCCTTTCTACAGGGTTAGCCTGTGCGAAATAGGGCGGAATTAATGACTGTATAATTCCGTACTGCTGTAATTTCTCTGCCACTTGGCGATTTGCAAATTCTGTCCCATTGTCCGAAATTAGGTATTTGGGACAACCCCAACGGTTAATGACTAACTCATCGAACGCTTGGAGTACGCTTTTTGCGTCGGCTCGTCTCAATGCTTTCATTTCGACATAACGGGTAAATAAGTCCTCAAAGACTATTATGTACCTGAAACCTTGCTTTGATGGAGGTTTCGGTCCCATTATGTCGACTGCTACTACTGTCCAAGGTCCATCTATGTTCCTACCTTCCATTATTCCTGCTGGAGCCTGCTGATTGCTCTTGTGAGCTTGACACTCTTGACAAGCTCTCACATAATTGCAGGTATCATAGTATATCCCTGGCCAGTAGTAGTAGGTGGCTAACCTTGCATAGGTTTTGTCATTTCCTAAATGACCGGCTTGCGGGGTATAGTGCGCTTCATAGAGAGCTTTCTCTCTATCAGCTGCTGGCAGTATTAACTTCCAAGCATCTAGGTCGGGGACTAATGGGTCTACCAGGGGATTGGGACGGTGTGCGTATAAAAGGTTGTCTTTTATACATAAATCAGGGTATTTTTGGGGAGATTTTATTACTGCTTGTATCTTCATTTGGTACCAAGGATCGCTTGTATTAATTGTGGCTGTAGCTGCTAATGCTGTATCTTCATATGCTCTTGAAAGTGCGTCAGGTACCTTATGGTATGCTCCTTTCCTGTGCACAAATTTAAATTTATAATTTTGCAGGATTGTGTTCCATCGAGCCAATCTGCCTGTCGGATCCTTGATGTTGTGAAGCCAGAGAAGGCTGTGGTGGTCTGTTACCACGGTAAATTCTTCACCTTGAAGGTAACCTTTTAGTCTTTCAATCGACCACAATACTGCCAAACACTCCTTCTCTGTCACCGTATAATTACGTTCCGCTTTACTCAGTGTACGGCTAACGTAATATATAGGGTGTTCTTCACCATCTATTTCCTGGGTAAGCACACCGGCTATAGCGTAGTCGCTAGCATCGGTTTGAAGGGTAAAGGGGAGGGAAAAATCGGGGCGGGCTAAAACAGGGGCTTGGGTTAGGGCTAGCTTCATTTTCTCGAATGCATCCTGCTGTTCCTGATGCCATTGCCATCTGACATCCTTTCGCGTTAAATAGTTTAACGGTGCTCTGTATTCAGCTAATTTCCCAATAAACCTTGAATACCAACCAATTAAGCCAGTAAAGCGTCTGAGTTGCTTTAAATTGGTTGGGGCTGGATACTCTAGTATCGGTCGTATCTTATCTACATTTGTTTTGAGGCCATCCTCATTAACAATGTATCCTAGATAAGTTACTTCCGCGCAGCAGAATTCGGACTTGTCTCTGTTTATTTGTAAGTTTACCTTTTTGAGGGCGGTTAGCACTATTCTTAACCATTTTAGGTGCTCCTCAAAGGTTTTGGCTGTAATTATAATATCGTCCAGATATGCGAATACGTTTGGTTCCCATTCTGGCTTTATAAGCTTGTCCATCATTTTCTGGAAAATTGCAGGTGCATTCGATAGGCCGTAGGGGACTCGGGTAAACTGAAATAATCCTTTACCGGGAAGTGAAAAGGCTGTAATTTCGCGGCTTTCTGGTGCTAGAGGGACTTGGTGGTAAGCTTGTGACAAATCCAGCTTACTAATGTAACGACTCTCTCTCAGCTGATCGAGAATGTCGTCCATATTTCGCATAGGGTATGCTATTTTCTTGGTTACAGCATTAACCTGCCGAAAATCTATGCAAAAACGGTATTTCCGTTTGCTTTCGGGACTATAATTGGGCAGCTGCACCACGGGCTTTCTGAAGGTTCTATTATGCCTTCTTTTAGCATTCTGTCAATTTCCTCGTATCCAGCCTGCAGCATCCTTGGCGAATAACGACGGTTTCGTTGACGAATAGGTTTGGCACCCTGCACATCAATTTTGTGGGAATCTAAGTTAGTTAAACCTAGCGTTTTTGGTGTTGGGGGAATCATCTCATTTAATAGCTGCTGTAATCTTCTTTCTTGTTCCGCTGTAGCTCGTTTCAATCCTCCTATGCTTGCTAAGGCAGGTAAGCAACTCGGATCTTTGCCATATGGATAAAAATGATGAATGATACCTTTATCAGTCCACCACGTATCGTTTTCATAGCATATATTCATGTTCGCTTTACGTTTAAAGTCGATACCTAATATGCAGTCGTAATGCAAGCCGTCTGCTACCTGAAACGGCATTATAATAGTTCACCATCTATTTCCTGGGTAAGCACACCGGCTATAGCGTAGTCGCTAGCATCGGTTTGGAGGGTAAAGGGGAGGGAAAAATCGGGGCGGGCTAAAACAGGGGCTTGGGTAGGGCTAGCTTCATTTTCTCGAATGCATCCTGCTGTTCCTGATGCCATTGCCATCTGACATCCTTTCGCGTTAAATAGTTTAACGGTGCTCTGTATTCAGCTAATTTCCCAATAAACCTTGAATACCAACCAATTAAGCCAGTAAAGCGTCTGAGTTGCTTTAAATTGGTTGGGGCTGGATACTCTAGTATCGGTCGTATCTTATCTACATTTGTTTTGAGGCCATCCTCATTAACAATGTATCCTAGATAAGTTACTTCCGCGCAGCAGAATTCGGACTTGTCTCTGTTTATTTGTAAGTTTACCTTTTTGAGGGCGGTTAGCACTATTCTTAACCATTTTAGGTGCTCCTCAAAGGTTTTGGCTGTAATTATAATATCGTCCAGATATGCGAATACGTTTGGTTCCCATTCTGGCTTTATAAGCTTGTCCATCATTTTCTGGAAAATTGCAGGTGCATTCGATAGGCCGTAGGGGACTCGGGTAAACTGAAATAATCCTTTACCGGGAAGTGAAAAGGCTGTAATTTCGCGGCTTTCTGGTGCTAGAGGGACTTGGTGGTAAGCTTGTGACAAATCCAGCTTACTAATGTAACGACTCTCTCTCAGCTGATCGAGAATGTCGTCCATATTTCGCATAGGGTATGCTATTTTCTTGGTTACAGCATTAACCTGCCGAAAATCTATGCAAAAACGGTATTTTCCGTTTGCTTTCGGGACTATAATTGGGCAGCTGCACCACGGGCTTTCTGAAGGTTCTATTATGCCTTCTTTTAGCATTCTGTCAATTTCCTCGTATCCAGCCTGCAGCATCCTTGGCGAATAACGACGGTTTCGTTGACGAATAGGTTTGGCACCCTGCACATCAATTTTGTGGGAATCTAAGTTAGTTAAACCTAGCGTTTTTGGTGTTGGGGGAATCATCTCATTTAATAGCTGCTGTAATCTTCTTTCTTGTTCCGCTGTAGCTCGTTTCAATCCTCCTATGCTTGCTAAAGCAGGTAAGCAACTCGGATCTTTGCCATACGGATAAAAATGATGAATGATACCTTTATCAGTCCACCACGTATCGTTTTCATAGCATATATTCATGTTCGCTTTACGTTTAAAGTCGATACCTAATATGCAGTCGTAATGCAAGCCGTCTGCTACCTGAAACGGCATTATAATAGTTTCACCATCTATTTCCATGGTTACATCTATTATGCCTTGTATTGGTACTGCTGTACCATCTGCTACTTTAACGGCTGAATTGCTGGATTGTCTTAATTTATGCTGTAACATTCTACTCATTCCTCGCCCAATGAATGAGTGTACCGACCCATCGTCAAGTAAAGCTGTAAGTTTTTGTCCATTTAACTCTATGTTAAACAAATGGCGTGGGTCGATTCCGGGTATCTGCTGTATTAGGGAATTATTTGCTGCTACGTGGGAGGGTATTGACCCTTTTGGGTGTTTGGATGAGGAAATACGGGTCTCTATTTCCTCTGGCTGTAGTTTCCCTGGCTTCTGTTCTTATTACAGTTGCAATATTTGTAGCTGATTCCTTGTTTTCCGCAACTTCCGCAGCTTAAAGGGACTGGGCATTCTGCTACCCAATGTCCAAGTTTTCCGCATCTAAAACAAGGCTCTTTAAATTTCCTTGGATTTATAGGTCTTTGTTCTTCGTTATTTGGCGTGCTGAATTTATTTGGCTTGAATTCCTGCTTTTTTGGTGATTCAGCCCTTTGTTTAGTTTCCTGCTCTCGTTGCCAATAGCTGCTATTTTTGTTATTCTTTACAGCTTCGCTGTACTGCTGCTTCGACTCTTGCTTGGGAGGTGCTGTATATTTTCTTGTTGCTTGGGGGCTGTTCTGCTTCAAAGGGTATTGGTGCTGTATTTTCTTTTGTGGGTGGGTGGCTATGGGCGCTATTGACTTTGGGGGTACTACAATATCTTCTGTTTGACCTGAGGAGACTGCTGCTAGTTTACGGCTTTTTGTTTGCATAGGGTCGATATATGCATATTTCGCTAAGCCGTAATTTTGGATTACTGGTGGAGGTCTGTACGTTTCGTCCATTAAACGTCTTGCTTCCTCCTTTTTACCTAGTCTCTGCAGCTGTGTGAAACTATCGAAATGATGTCTTTCGATTCTAGTTCTATAACTAGGGTGCAGGTTGCGGTATGCTCTATCCAGCTGCTCGGTTTGAGGCATTTGCGGCTTGATTTGATCCAACATACCTCGTAGCTTGGTGAGGTATGTGGAGATATCCTCATTCGGTCCCTGTGTCCGATTTTCAATAGCTTGTTTCAGCTGGCTCTGCGTTTCCTCAGTCCCATATTGTAGTTTCAGCGCATCTACAAAATCTAGATAATCTTTCCAGCTACTTTTCTCACGTCTAAACCACTCCCACGCGTCATCATCTAGCACTGATGGCAACGCTTTAAATATATCCTTAGTTGAGAGACCATAACTTTCTCTGCATTCCTCAAGATTCGATAAGAATGCCTCCGGGTCATTCTTTTTAGCTCCTTTGAATTGGATATGGTGACGCGAGAATATCTGTGCTGTCCTTTTCTCCCGTATAAAGGTAGCATCTTCTAAGCAGGTTTCGTACGAACGGCTGTATCTGAATGCTGGGTTAAACGTACTTTGCTGTGGCTGTATGTGTGGGTTAGCTGGGATTGAGTACGTTTCGTTGCTTTCCTGGTGCACTGGCGATCTGCTTTGCTGTCTAATTTGCTGCTCGTTATTTTGCTGATTGCTGTGTATTTCTATTAATTTGCTGTATAGTTGCTGCATTTGCTGTATTTGCTGCTCCATTCGCCTGAATTGTTCATCATATTTGCTTTCGAGCTCTTTGTCGGTATTTTGCGTCTCTTTTGGGACGTTGGGTTCTGTAACTCCATCGTCTTCCCAATGGACACTCTGTACATTCCTATGTACATTGCTCAGCTGGGTGCTGCTTCTGGGGTTATGTCTATTTTCGTGTGCGTGGCTGACTCTTCTTCCTTGGGTCGCTATTTCGGGTTCTGTATTTCTGTGCAGTGGCGTATTTGCGGGGCTTACCGGTCTGGGTACGAGTGCAATAGGGGAAAAAGGGCTTGTGCTTACTGGATGAAAAGCTGAGGGTTGGATAGTTTGGGTTGATCTAGGTCGGGTATCTGTATAAATATTGGTACTGTATGTGGTAACTGGAGCTGTATATTGGGTAAATGGATTATCTATGAGGTCTGGGTTTGTGGGAGATGAAGGGGCTAATGTGTGGATTGGGTAATAGGAAGTCGAATTTATGCTCAACTGCGTCGTTGTTAAGCTTGGGACTGTATGCGTTAATTCCATCATCGAATTATCGCATACTGGTGACGGTAGGCTCAATCTATATGCTGTAGATTGTGCTTGAGGACGTATTTCTGCGCTGCTTATACTTAAATTTTCATTATTTAATCGCTGTAAAATTTCTCTCGTGTTGCTGTTTTCCCTTACAGCCGATTGTGTTTCCGATCCGTATTCCATTTCTGGTAATGACAACAAATTCTCATTACTTATGGAAATTGGATCTCGATACTGTCCTCTCGATTGTCCGGTTGGCAATTGAATGTACAGCATCCGTCTTGCTTTACTGCTTCGTTCTGGGGCTGTCTCTATAGCGATAGTGGGGATATTTCCTCTTTCCGATTGCGTAAGGGATAAATCTGTATCAATAATCGGGTTAGCCTCGTCTACTGCTGCATTCCAGTCAGCAGACGATGGTCCGAAATTACGTCTAATTTCGTACCTAGCTAACCTATCTCTAATAATTTTACAGTCCGAATCTATATTTATTCCGACTTTGCTTGCATATACCGTGATTCTACCATCACTGGTATTGTTAATGCTGCGTCTTATTACACCGGCACCTACTGCTGGTTGTAATACCGATAAATCTTCGCCCAAAATCAAATCCAGGTCATCACCGTTGTGAGACATTTTGATTAATTTATGCAGCTTATTTGTATTAAATACTTAAATAATTATTTTATTTATAGCTCTCTTTAGCTCGATTGCCGTAAAATATCTTAGCTCTTGTTTAATTATCTTAACTTAAATTAAACATGCCAAGCAAAAGTCCAAAAAAAAAAAATAAAATACCAATGAAAGAAAGAAAAAATAATTTTCACGCTAAGCTAATTAAATTAAATTCACTTCCACTAAGCAATCCACAACAGCAAAAAAAAATTTAAACAAGCTTGCTTTATTATCGACTGGGCAGTATAGCAAATAAATACAGCGGGAAATATGTATATATATATGGGTTCAATTATTATATTATATTTGTACAGCTTATTATTCAGGGGAATTAATATATACAGCTTTTGTATACACCACACTATTCCTCAAATATATATTGTTATTATTATTACAATCAATAAATATCGGGTAAATGTGCAAGGGAAACGTGCAAATTGTGCTTATAAAAATAAATTATACACTGGGTTAGGCAGGCAGCAATTTACAATAAACAAAAATTATGCAGTATTATTTTTATAACTATTATTATGGGAAGCTATGAGGGAGAAATTAAATTTTTGTTGCAATGGGTATAACAGGTTAAGCAAATTTTAATTATTATTATTATTTCAGCTAACAATAAATAACTAGCAAAATGTGTGATTTCATTCACTAAGCATTAATTGTATATAAACAAGCAGAAAAACCAATTTAATCAAACGTGATAATAGCAGTAGGGATATTAAATAGCATTAATATATTAATATGTGTCACCAAGCAAATTATAATACTTAAAAAAAAATTTTAATATTGCTCAAAGCAGCTTAAATTATTATTATAATTATAAAATGCAATTGTAATTTTAAAAGAAAATTAATAAAATATTATTTCCTTATTGATGCACTTACAAAAAAAATGAATACTCGGTTAATATAGCTGTATGGGTTAATATTGCTGTATGGGTTAAGAGGAGAGTGAAAATGAATTATCTATATTTTTATTAACCAGCGTACCCACAAAAAAAACAACTATACTTAACCAAGTATGAAAAGCAGTGCAAATAATATTTTAAGAGAAAGAAAAACAAAATTATTATTTCAGTGCACGTGCTCAATTAATATAATATTCAAAATGGCCGTCAAAATGGCCGACCGGTTCTTCCGGTGTGTGTGCGAGCTTGCTTGAAGGAATGGAAGGGCAATATGGCCGCTTATTTGCGTCGCGCTTCGACGCTTACAGTAATTTTATACGCTCGATTAACTGCTAAGGAAACAATAAAACCAATAATGCTTTACGCCACTTTAATTATTTAATTAATAGATCCCTTAAAATAAGCCACGTTGGGCGCCAATGTGACGCTGCACTGGGGATCAGGGTGCAGGTTAATGAGGGTCAGCAATTAATATAAATAAATAAGCATTTATTATAAAATATAAATAATTAGAGGGGTGGGCGCCAGCCGCGTTGATTCACGACACTACCGATTACTCGCGGGTAATCGTAAAAGACAATTGATAGACACTCGCCGTGTCGAACCGTAGCCGAGTTTCTGCTGCTCCGGGATACGCTGTAAGGAGGGAAAGGGGAAGGACGGGAAAAGCACGGAAGGCTCGCACGCACTTATTACGGTACACGGCGGTACCGTCAGCAGAGAGAAGAACAATCACCAACCTTTATGAAGGATCCGGGACGCTTAACCAGGACTGTGTCGCTTTCTCTCTCTCTCTCTTTCTCTCTCACTCTTTATGGCACTCGTACGCACGATAATTGGGAAGTCGTCAAGTCGGGCCGACTGTCCGTAGAGCTCTGACTCTCGGCGTGCTCGAGAGTCCCGTGTTCGTACCGCGCGCCTGCGCAGTACGTACTCGTGCGCGGCACCTCGATCTCGCGTCGTGCGAGCGTGTCGAGTGCCGCAGTGTTCAGGCTGTATCGGTACGAATCGGCTGTATGGTGTTTGTTGACCTGGTGCAGTGTACCTCTCGGCGATGCTGTAGGACTTCCTCCTGGGTAATTATTACGTCGTTCCGTCTTGCTTATCTCAACTAATTGGTACGGCGTGAGTTTCAGGTACGAAGCTCACCCGCCGCTGCATTGCTGCCCGACGCCGCCTCGATCATCTCTCCACGACGACGACGTACCAGAACGACTGGTTCCAGGTCTTCAACTACTCCAGGTAATTCCTTCAGTGTTGGGGTCACGCTAGTGTGCGTGTTCAGGTGTTTAGTATTTTGCAAGGTCTGCTGTACACGTTGTTTGTGTACAGCAACCTAACCTCTTTGTCCTATACTTTCCTTGTACAGCTGTAGTGATTATATACAGCTGTACACGTATTCCCTTGTCTTTGTCTTCTGCCGATTGCTGTTGATCCTCTTCCTTGCTCCTTACCCTTTTAATGCGTATTTGTTCTTATAAATATCTGTTTTACAGCTGTATCTTGCTTGGCGTTGGAGGTTCTTCGGCTTCCTGCCTGGGTACCATCTCATCGCCTTGGCTGCTATGCTGTGAGGCTTCGGAGGGTCCTGGAGACTTCGTAGTGATCGCCTCCCTTGACTATCCTGTTGGCTGTGCCAGACTCGGAGGAGCCCACCTGATGATTTGAGCTCGCCCAAGATCCTCATCGCCAGGATCACCTAGTGCTTCGGCTACATGTGTGTGTTGCGCTTGAGGTGGGGTTATTAGACTGTGAGGGTAGGTAGGACGTAGTTAATGTGCGGGTAGGTAATTAGGAAATAGTATGTGGGTAGGTAGTATAGCTAGGGACTCGTTTAGCTTATCCGGGTAGGTAGGTGTTTGACATGGGTTCAGTCGCTCGCTCTTGACATGTGCAAAGCACATTGTCACAAGCAGCACTCCTCCATATCACAAATAAATATGCTCCTATACCATTAGCACATTCAACAGTACTTAAAGAAGAGTATTCCAATCTTGAACTACTTTTAACGAAAATGAAATATAGAGAACATAAATGGCAAATATGTGGCGATTTAATGATTTTATCTATAATACTTGGACAACAATCTGGATTTACGAAGTACCCATGTTATTTATGCATGTTTGATAGCGGAGATAGAGAAAAACACTACAAAAAGAAAATTTGGCCATGAAGAGAATCGTTTGAACCTGGTAAACAGAATGTTATAAAAGATCCACTCGTTGATCCTTCGAAAATTTTGATACCGCCTCTGCATATAAAGCTTGGATTGATAAAGCAATTAGTTAAAGCTTTGAACAAGGACGGTCAATGCTTCCAATATATAAGCAAAGTATTTTCCCATAAATCTGATGCTAAGTTAAATGAAGTTATTTTTGATGGTCCTGAAATCCAAACTTTATTTAGAGACGAAAACTTTGAACAAAGCATGACCGATGTTGAAATGGCAGCATGGTTAAGTTTTAAAGAGGTATCGACGAAATTTTTGGGTAATACCAAAGACACGAATTATAAAGCTATTGTGAAAAGAATGGTACGTGATTTTGAAAAATTGGGTTGTCTAATGAACTTAAAACTTCATTTTCGTGATTCACACGTTGATCAGTTTCCTGAAAATAACGGAGACTTTAGTGAAGAGTATGTTGAACGATTTCACTAAGATTTAAAGGACTTTGAACGTAGATTTCAAGGAAACTGGGGTATCAACATGTTAGCAGATTACTGCTGGATGATAAAAAGAGAAACATCTGCGAAAAGAGGACAAAAACGTGTCGGAAATCCACTACATCGGTCATTCGAAGAGAAACGTGTACGTAAGCGTAAACCAATTTAAAAAAACATCGGAAGAGAGAGAGAGAGGGAGAGAGAGAGAGAGAGACAAACATAGACAAAATGTTAAGATTAACTTAAACAATAGGCTAAGTTAATATCTTGAATTTATAATCAATGCTGTGAAAGACTCTAAAATTAGTATTTCAGACGTAAAATTTTTTAAAAAATCGATAAATTTACCACATACAGTTCTAGCCACCGCCCTCTAGAAGTAGTTTTTACACAATCTGACTTCAAATTCATGATCAGCGATCTGAAAACCCCCCAGGGTAGTATTTCCAATGTTTATCGACTCTTCAAAAGACGCATGATTAAATTTTAATATTGTTTAAATCCAGTTTAAGCAAAATTTCGACTTTTACCGATTTCGTCATCGTTTCAGCCTCATACAGAGGACTAGAATCGCTTCAAAAAAAATTTGAAGGTATGGTTTTCAATGTATTTTTTCACGTAGAATTCGATTTTGAAGTCCAATTAACCGTATCACATGATTTGTTTTTTCTAGACTCGAAAAACCGCAAAAAAACCGTAAAAAATGAGGTTTTTTCAATAAAACTCTGAGAAAAGGTAGGAAAACCCTATATTTTTATCACAGATTCGGATTCAGCGTCTAAAAATACATGGGAATATGTATATCCGGTCAAAAGTTCAGACATTTTTTTCATTTTGCGGGCCTGTGAAATTATTGACACAGTCTCGCGGGACTCTACTAGCGCGGAGAGGCCGCAAGTAGGGTTCATTGTTTTCGACGAAATGCTGCCGAGGCAGCGAGAGCCGATGCTTTTGTCAAGGCTTGGCAGTGATGGGGGAAACTCTCCCGTTTCGGTAGACTCGGTTTGATTCCGCCGAAGATTTGAGTCCCTCACCATCGGACGTCTCATGTATATGCGTCGATATGTATGTAGTGGTAGCCTGTGATGTTTCTGATCGCTGTACCTCGATATACGTTATTGTACATAATAAGTTTATCAATTATTATATTGTTAAGTCATAATAAATACGGTATGAAGTTTTACAAGATGCATAATTTATGCATAAGTGTAATTATGCATGTACTAGCTTATTGTAAAACTTACAATTTCATTGAAAATTGGTTTAATACCAATTTCAAATTTTATATTTTAGTGTAATCTCATTTAAAATATTTAAATGAATTTTAATAATTAATAAAAAGTGTTTGATTCATTAACTATTAGCAACTTTGTCAGTTTTGGTCGTATCGCATTGATATTTTGACCAAAAATGGCTAATGTTTAAAAAAAATAATAAAATTATAAATTTTACAATTTTCTACATTTCAATGTTTAAACTAAATATTTAAACATTAAATGTGAAATAAAAAAAATATGCCCTAGCCCGGAATCGAACCCCGTCGTAGCGCGTGATATGTCTACTGATATGTCTACATTAGGTAGTCGATAGTGTCAGCTTATGTAGCCTTACTTTTCATGCTATTTAGCTGAAATAAACGTTCAAATTTTTGTATATCAAGTTTGGGATGTCACACTATCAATGACTCCTTTTCATTACTTTTAAACTGTAGAGTGTCGAATGACTTCATTCCGGCCCTTCGTTTAGTAAAATTCCGTTTGAATTCATTAATGCATAATAAAGAAAAAGCCGTGGAAAGAAATGATATGTCGACTTCCTTTTAAGAACTTTTGTCGAATTCGCTTTTGTATATATAGTCTACTGTAGCAAATAGAGGACAGAGCGTTCATCATCAGTTCAGAATCAGTTGATATGTATATATAGTTATCTTATGACAAAAAGGACAGACTAATGGAAAGTTTAAAGAGCGAGAGGGATACATCGATTGTTATAGAAGTTGAAATGTGGCTATGAGAAGGAGCTAGAGTCAGGCTAATACTTACATAACATAGCTAAATAACTTGGCCGATTTTGTTGTAAAAAGTAGTCAATTAAAAATATATTATTCATGTGTTTATATCCAATCTCACATTATTCATTCCATCTCGCTATTTTGTACTGAATAACAATGTAAGATAATATTGGAAGAGAATGCATGACTTCATATTCGCTCACGTTATGTAGATGTCAAACTTTGAACATCTTGACGAGAGAAAGAGCGAGAGGTAGATAGATAGATAGATAGATAGATAGATAGATAGAAAAATATTTATTTGTACACTACAAAATGGTTAAAATACGTTATTTTGTAATGTAGTAACGCACTCAGTTGTCGCCATCTGGAATCGATCTAGATTCGAGCGCGCGCACGCTGAGCACGCGGTCCGCGCTCGTATATATAATAATAATAGATAACTTTATTAGAGATGACACGTCCGTATTTACCGACAGTAATTACCTCGACACAAACCAGCCCTGATGAGGTTCATTTGTGGTGAAATCTAGTAGCCACGGGTGAACCTCAGCAAGCCGGTCCCAAGCCCGGAAGTCACTGGAAACAGTGTAATTGGGGAGGGATAGAGGAGTAACATCTCTCTAAAAAACCGTGGCCTTTCTGGCCCGGAAGGGATTCCCACGTAAGGGCTCCTATCCAGGACACGGAATGACACACAACACATCATTTACACTCATGTATTACTGGTAGGGTCTCAGAGGTATGAATGGGAGGCCTATAAACGGCTCTTTCCAAGCGCTTGTAAGAGGCAGCTCTATAAACGGGCTCGCTGGTGAAAGAGGAGATCCCTATAAACGGGTATGCTCCGCGCGGGTTATAAATGGACACGCTGGGACTTTATCAGTGAGCATTACACCTATACCTATACACATTCACATGACACAAACAGACACTCACACACACACAAACACCTTCTCACACTGGGGCTCTCGGGGGGTGTTCTTTCCTCGTAGTAAGACTGCTCAAGCGGACGGGTGGGGTACCCATGGAGGCACCCTAGGATAAACTAGGTTGAGACACTCCTAGGCCGCTGAATAGTACAGGGGCCCGGGCTGGCCTAACTAGCGAAGCCTGGCTGCCCTATCACTCAGTGTATAATCGCGCCAGGGGTAGTAGTGCCGGATAGTGACCGGATGGGACCCTACTGCTTCGGGTGGGGGGCTTTCCTATAGTAGGACCGAAGTGGGTCGCTGCCTGTTTTGCGAGGGCTGTTCGGATGACGAGGGGGGACACTCGTAGGGAGCCACAGACATAAACACTTAATACAAATCAAAAACCCCCCTTAAAAAATCCATGATATGTCCTTCCCTGTAAAAGCAACGGGCTATTCGGATGCTAGCCCAAAAGTGTCAACAAACCCTGGAGAGATCCCAACTCTCAACACAACCAATTTGCCGGTGGTAACTTCGGTGTCACCGGTAGTTGGAGTAAAGGTAGGTGAGCAGGCGGCGCCCAGTGGGATGTCTGCTTACCAACCCACTGAATTTAAAAATCCTGATGGGCCATTGACGGTGTCCAATCCCGAACCGGGAGCTGGAATGCCAATGGATACCAATGAAGGAAAAAGCTGGACGAGTGGACGCTATGCGGAGAAAAACCGCAGGCGAAAGCTCAGAAAGCAAGAAATGCGGGCTCAAAGCGCGGAGAGACCTCCCTCAACGCCTCTTATGGGGAAAAGAGGGAAGGACACGCCGCCAGAGGACCCGCGGACACAAAAACGGCATAAAAACAAGCCGGCACAAGTAAGTAACACTCAGAGTGCTGAAAAGCCGAAATGTAGTGTGGGACTTACAACAGCACAGAGAACGAACCCTCTGTCGAGGGTCGTGACATCAGCAGAATATCCTGAGGTGCTTCTTACTACAGGACAGTTTGAAGACTTCAGGAATGCTCTGGAGGAGGAGACAGATGTCCTTCCTCCTGAGCAGCTGCCAAAGTTTGTTGCGTCCTTCTGCAGGGGGGGAGTGTTTGTGATAATAGCAGAGGATCAACGGTCCGCGGATTGGCTGAGTGGGATCGTGCCCGGACTAAAATCTTGGCGGGGTCCTGCTCTGACAGTCAGCGGAACGGAGGTGCTGCAGAGGCTGGTGAAGGCCAGCGCGTGGATACCGGGAGCACCGAAACCCACGGAGCTGGTTCTTCAGAGGCTGATGCGGTACAATCCGACGCTAAATACCGCAACATGGCGGGTCGTAAAATGCGACAAGGGGGCTACCGACGGTGCTGCAGCGAAGGACAACTTTCTTCTGGTGCAGATGCCGGAGTCCCAAGCTAGAGCCCTTCAGGCTCTAGATTGCAGACCCTTCTACTCACTGGAGCGTGTCACTTTCAAAGTACACGCGCCAGCGGTAGCGGAGTCTGATGAAGAGGCAGCAGTGCCGGGAAGATCGAAATAATGACCTTCAAAGCGCTGCAAATCTCACAAATTAACTTGCATCACTGCAAAGACTCTTCTGCACTATTGCGTAAGGGTTTGGCAGAGATGCACACAGGCCTGTCACTGGTCCAAGAACCATGGACGGTGAGAGGAACAATCAAGGGTTTAAGGGGAAAGGGGCTTGTTTGTTACAGGTACATGCAAGCTGAGACGCCTAGAACGTGTATCATCACTAAGGGAGTAAATGTAACCCCGCTGATGGATTTCTGTACAAGAGACCTGACAGCGGTGAGGACGGAATCGGCAGGCATTGGAAACATAGTCATTGCCTCAGCGTACTTTCCATATGATGGAGAGGTAAATCCACCCACGGAAGTTAAAAGGTTAATTACCTTCTGTGAGAGTAAAAACTTACCGCTGCTAATAGGCTGTGACGCTAACTCACATCACATACTGTGGGGGAGCACAGACATCAATAGGAGAGGAGAGGAACTGGTAGAATATCTAGCCACAACCAAACTAGATATTCTAAACACTGGTACAACGCCAACATTCTGTAATAAACTTAGAGCAGAAGTATTGGACATCACGTTATGTACTGGAGAAATTACAAATAGGATCAAGAGGTGGAGGGTATCTGATGAACCGACACTATCTGATCATGCCAAAATTGTTTTCGAGTTAGTGGGACCTGGTACAAATCCTAGAACATGGACCAGGAAACCGAAGAAGACAAATTGGATAACCTACAAGGAAGAAATAAGCAGCTCACTAGCAAATTTTCCAGAACATATAAGAAACTGGAAGGAGCTTGAAGAAGCTGCTGATAAACTAAATAAAGGAATTATCTCAGCTTTTGAGAACAACTGTAGACCCACATTGGTGGGTAAGCGAGATAAAACCTACTAGTGGAACGAGAACCTAGAGTGTCTCAAGAAACAAGTAAGGAGAACCTATAAGCTGGCCCAAAAAAAAGGTACAGCAGACGAGTGGAATCATTACGCAAGTAAAAGAGACAGCTATCGAGCAGCAATTAGGAAGGCACAAGCAGAATCATGGGCCAACTTTTGCAGCGACATAGAAAAAGGCTCACAGGCAGCCCGGTTGGACAAGATCTTGTCAAAAAATCCGGAAGCTATATTGGGAGCACTTAAACTGCCAAATGGGAAATACACCATGACGGACGAAGAAACGTTGTACCGCCTGATCGAATCCTTCTACCCGGATTTCTCGAAAGAAGGGGAAGGGGCGATGGAAGTTCATGAGTCAAACGACTACGGAACGGGAAACCAGCATGCGGTGATCCAAACCGGATCATGCAGTGTGCTGGGGACTGAAATTGCCTCAGAGGACAAAGTCAGGTGGGCCATTGGATCTTTTGGGCCATATAAGTCACCAGGACTGGATGGTATTTACCCCGCACTATTACAAAGGGCGGGGGAGTGCATTATCCGTCCAATGATCAGACTTCTTAGGGCAAGTCTGGAATTATGCCATATTCCAGAAAGTTGGAAGGGAACGAGAGTGACGTTCATTCCGAAAGCAGGTAAGGGGAGCTATACTTCTCCTAAAGACTTCCGACCTATAAGTCTTACATCGTTTATGCTGAAGACAATGGAAAGGCTCATAGATAGACATATTAAAGATAAACCTTTAAAAGAACGACCACTTCATAGGGATCAGTATGCGTACAGAGCAGGACACTCTACTGAGACTGCTCTGTGCAAAATAGTGAACCTGATTGAAGAACAAATTGAAAACGGAGGCTTCGCTCTAGTGGTCTTTTTAGACATAGAAGGAGCTTTCAACCATACCTCCAAAAGAGTAATCAAGGAGGCAATGATGAGACATGGAATAGCTCAGCCAGTTACTGACTGGGTCGAACTCATGTTATCAAACAGAAAGCTGGTAATGACCAAGGGTAACACCAAGGTAACTGGCTGGGTGAATACGGGATGCCCACAGGGGGGGGTTATTTCCCCATCCCTCTGGAATCTTGTAATGAACACACTATTATGCCTACTAACCAACACGGGATGTGAGGTTGTAGGATATGCAGATGATCTAGCAATAATAGTTAGAGGACCATTTTTAGAAACACTATTTGACATCATGCAAAATGCCTTGAATAAGGTATATAAGTGGTGCCAAGGAGGTGGACTATCGGTTAACCCGGAAAAAATGGAAGTTATGGTGTTTACACGTAAATATAAGTGGAAAACAAGCATAAAACACCTCGAATATGGAGGAAAACGGCTAGAAATAAAAGAAAAAGCTAAATATCTAGGTGTCATTCTTGACAGTAAGTTAAACTGGAAAGAGCACCTTGAGAATCAGTGTAATAAAGTTATAAGAGTACTATGGCAAACACGTAGATCTCTGCACTTGAACTGGGGTCTTAAACCAGAAACCATGATGTGGATTTACACAGCAATTCTGAAACCAAAACTCACGTATTCGGCAGTGATTTGGTGGAAGCGAGCAGGTTTGAAAACTGCGAACCAAATGCTGGAAAGGGTACGAGGATTGGTCCTGCGCTGCATCACCAATTCTCTAAGAACCACGCCAGTACAAGCTATGGGGGTCATAACGAATATTGAGCCCTTTCAGCTCACTCTTAAGTCAGAAGCCATAAAAGGATACTTAAGAGTTAGAAATCTCTTAGATCGACGGGCGGACAGGGGACTCCTAAGTACGCTCCCGCGAAATCTAAGAGAGAACTTATACGAGGGAACTGATAGATGCAGCACTGAGTTCCTATTCGATAAGAGATACAGAGTCAGTCTGCCTAGCAAAGATGACTGGAGTCAAGGACGTGTTAGGGTGCCGGAGGGCAAAGAACTCTGGTATACTGATGGGTCCAAGAATATCCGGGGAGTCGGAGCAGGGGTATACTGCAGAAAAAATGGGAAGGGTAGGATATATTCCTTAAAGGAATACAATACCATTTCCCAAGCGGAAACATTTGCAATCCTGCAATGTGCTAAAGCGGCACAGGAGAATTGCAAAGACGAAGAGATATACATTTACTCGGACAGCAGAACTGTGTTACAGAGTCTGAATGGTCACACCACTAAGTCCAGACTAATTTAGGAATGTCATAAGACACTAAATAGACTGGCAGAGTTGAATAAGCGGCTAACGCTAACATGGATACCAGGTCATGTAGGTATACGTGGTAACGAGATAGCCGATGACCTAGCAAAGATAGGTACAAATGGAAAACATGCGGAACCAAGCATGATGGTAAAGATGCCACATAGCCACCTTATAGAATTACTAAAGGAATGGCTGGTGAAGGAACACCAAAGTGCTTGGGTAAAACTGCAGGATGCAGACAAGCTAAAGCCGCACTCGGAAACGCAATAAGCGGACACTGGGAAGAAGGGCTTAGGAAACTTAGCAGAAAGACAGCTCGCAAGCTAATGGACATACTTACTGGACATGGAGATTTGCGATACCATAGGTATAAAATGGGACTGGAAAACAGATCCATTATGCCGAATGTGCAAGGAGGCAAACGAAACACCTCTACACATCTTATGTGAATGCCCCAGAATCATGACAAGAAGATGGCTCCTCACAGGTGAATTTCTAATTGATTCAGGAGATATACCCAGTTGGGATGTCCAGAGAATACTTGCTGTTTGGCAGGGTCTCTGGGCGGTGCCCGATTGAAAAAACCAAGGACTTCGGGGGGCTAAAGATGGGAAATGGAAAACAGGGCGCAAAGGGAATACCCAAGTGCCTGGCATAACCTAGTCAAATAGGAGGGTGCCAACTGAGTAACTTAATAATAATATACCTCGACACGACAGTAATTACCTCGAATACGGAAAGTCGACATACCAGTTGGGACAATGATAACATGCAAATTAGTTGTAATTTTGGTAAATAATTGGGGTAAATATGGGTAGCTTTATTTCACCTGTGATGGATACGGAAAGGTTGTAAAATTATAATATTGCCGGATCCCTCCAGGTAACGAAAGAACAAAAAGATAGGGATTTGTCATTTTTACCCTCCATTGTTGAATTAGTAAAGGAATGGCTGGTGAAGGAACACCAAAGTGCTTGGGTAAAAACTGCAGGATGCAGACAAGCTAAAGCCGCACTCGGAAACGCAATAAGCGGACACTGGGAAGAAGGGCTTAGGAAACTTAGCAGAAAGACAGCTCGCAAGCTAATGGAACCAGTTGGGATGTCCAGAGAATACTTGCTGTTTGGCAGGGTCTCTGGGCGGTGCCCGATTGAAAAAACCAAGGACCCATAAGAAGGCTCACCCAAGTGTGGCAATATTGCTATACACTTCGGGGGGCTAAAGATGGAAATGGAAAACAGGGCGCAAAGGGAATACCCAAGTGCCTGGCATAACCTAGTCAAATAGGAGGGTGCCAACTGAGTAACTTAATAATAATAATACCTCGACACGACAGTAATTACCTCGAATACGGAAAGTCGACATACCAGTTGGGACAATGATAACATGCAAATTAGTTGTAATTTTGGTAAATAATTGGGGTAAATATGGGTAGCTTTATTTCACCTGTGATGGATACGGAAAGGTTGTAAAATTATAATATTGCCGGATCCCTCCAGGTAACGAAAGAACAAAAAGATAGGGATTTGTCATTTTTACCCTCCATTGTTGAATTAGTAAATAGTCGATTGTTGAGGGTCAATAATAAATAAATCCAATTTATTTATGTAAGTGCACAACGTTTCGTCTGCTAGGTTTGCAGACCTCTTCAAGTGCTGAATTTGTTGGACAAAATTATAAATATTTATATTAAATTTTACAATATTTGTAAATTAACAATTAAATTTTCCTCAATAATGAATATAATATTACAGCCCAAGTGAGCTTCGTCGAATAACATTTGATACGAAATCAACGAGTATTAATACAAAAACAAAGTAGGTGTGTGTTTACAAACTATACGTCATAGTTTGTGTACATTAGTCTCTTTAAACTATATTCATAACATTTCTATATTGACGGTTTAAGTGTTGAGTATCGTCTATTCGGTTAATCCTCGAATTATGATGATTGATATGTAACATTTCCGATACGAGTCTTTTTTAATAACAAGTTGTTCACTTACATAAATAAATTGGATTTATTTATTATTGACCCTCAACAATCGACTATTTACTAAAAGTTAGGGATGTTATGAGATTGAGGAAGATAGAAAATCGAAGAAGTCTGGTGTGGTTTTGAAAACGGATCCTCGCCATTCTGATTCTGTCGATCATAGATCATAGTATTAATCTGCCATTTTGTACCAGTTATTTGGCTTTTGTTGTTCAGAGATTGTATTAGTCATCCTTGTTAGAGTATTAAGGAGAATTTGATCAGGAGTAATTGAATCAAAGCAATATCTATTCATATTCTTGAAAATAATTCCAAATGGAGGAAATATCCAGGATATATATATGGGGTAATCCACAAGTGGTCTGATCAAAATTTTAAAATGCACCGAATTTTGGCTACACATTCCAAATATTTTTCAGAATACACAAACAAATTTTTAGGTACTGGAATCTATTTACTCAAAAGTTATTCTAACCTGAAAAAGTGAATTTTTTGTAGTTTTTTTCAACATTAGCTGGGTTTACCGTTATTTAACTCAAAATCCATCAACATTTACTAGAGAACATTATATGTAACATTCGTTGCTAATTATGTCTAGAATTTATCTTTCTGGGTTAGAATTTCTAATGTCAAGGTCAATGTAACATAAACTCCATGTCAATACTAAACTTGAAAAAAGTGTAAGTGCGTCACAATTGATTTTTTTATCCAAAAGTCTGAAAGAAAGCTAGGAGAAATACCTTTTTAATGGTCTCTAGCATTTTTATGGCTTTCAATTCTGTAAAAAATTATGATAATTTAAAATACACGAAATTTTTTTAATAATTTAAATGAGAATTATCATGTTAATTTTTGTGAATTTTTTGTCTTTGTAGAAAACATATCCTACAGTTTGGTAAGAATCCGTTTCCCGCAGGTGTGATACTCTCCTAGTAAGTGGGTCCACCGGGTTAATAAGGACCAATAAAATAAAATAAATTTTTGTTTAATAATTTTCTTTTTTAAATAATAGTTCTAAACCAGCTTCACAATTGGCGCCAAACGTGAATTTTTCGATTTTGGCTGAAGCCGGCAAAGTCCGATAAGGAGTTAAATAAAAACGTGGTTAAGGCCAAAGTGCAGGTGGAATCGCAGAAACAGCCAATCACCGCTGCAATGGTTGTAGCCAAACAGGCGCCACAACAGAATCCGAAACCACTGGTACCGTAACAGACTGGTTGGTCAAGACCACAACCAGTTGGTCAACGAATGAATTATAATTATCGAAATTTTAATAGTAGGGATTTTTCCTCAAAGGTGGCAGAACCGATCCGATAGTAGGGATTATATATATATATATATAATAGAATAATATATTATATAGTTGTGTGCGTGTGTGTTTAAGGAGGAGGTAAAATGAACTTTACGCACGGAGTGTAGGACCCGGTCAGCATGATCCATACCTACTAAAAAACCAACCTGCCATTGGTCTTGGTAGGGCTCCGCCTCTCGACTGATCCTCCCCTCTCGGAAACCGCCGTAAGGCATTACTTCGAAAGGGGCAGTCAAGCCCTATCTGGGCCGTCGCCCAATATTACATCAGGCTGTTGTTGTTGCCAACGTTTCTTCTTCTCTCTTCCATTCTTTGGATGAGATTCAGTCGCTCCACGATGTTAGTGGCGAAGTTAGCCACGGAATTCCACCCACTCTGTGATACGAGCAGGC
The DNA here is from genome assembly GCA_026168455.1 of Theocolax elegans. Classification (NCBI taxonomy): domain Eukaryota; kingdom Metazoa; phylum Arthropoda; class Insecta; order Hymenoptera; family Cerocephalidae; genus Theocolax; species Theocolax elegans. The sequence goes on from CM047426.1 coordinate 56,757,597, forward strand.
ACGTCCCTAGGCCCTCGGGTGTTACAGGGCCGTCACAATACTCCTGGAATTGTTGGCGTTTTTCCAGGAAGTTTGGGCAATGAAAAAGAACATGTTCCGCGTCTTCGTCCACTCCAGGGCATGCTGGGCACTCCGGGCTCCCGTACACTTTAATGCGGAACAGGTAGCTGCGGGAATATCCATGACCAGTGAGCACCTGAGAAAGATGAAATGTCACGAAGCCGTGCTTCCTGCTCAACCATCTGGCAATATCGGGGATGACGCGGTATGTCTAGCGACTCTCACTGGTTGAATCCCACCGTTGCTGTCATTGCCGATAGCTGTTGACAATTCTGGTCTTCTTCTTTTTCCGTACGCATTGCTCCACGGCACATTTCAGATCTCTCGGATGCTATAAGGTTTATGGGGGGTAATCCAGCGACCACTGAGAGGGCGATGTATGATACGCTGTGGTAGGCTCGGGCTATGCGTAACGCGACGACCCTGCAGGCCGTGTTCTTTAGCCATGTGTCAGCCCAAATTCGAGCTCCGTATAAAATTATGGAACTCACCACCGACTCGAGGAGGGACCTTCGCGGTTGTTTTGGTCCCCCAATGTTGGGCATGATGTAGGCGAGCGCATGTTCCACCCTTGTTGCCTGCGAGCCTGCATTCAGTAGGTATTCTCTGAATGATAGTCGTGCAACCGTGAAGGCCGCATACGTCCTCTTCTTTTTCCGGGAGATGAGCACCGCCTCTCTTTTTGCGCCGCCAGACTCAATCCCTGGCCGCTCAGTCAGCCCGCTATTACCTCGATAGATACGTCTCCGAGGTATTAAACCTCTTCGACGCTCTTCGCAAGGACGAGTGCAAGCCACCATCGAAATCTCCTGGGGGAGCCGCTGTCTCAAAAGACCGTCGTAAACGACTTTCCATAAAAGCGGCTCCAGGACCGAGCCCTGCGGCGCGCCCCCAGTGATGTTATAGAAGAGCACACCTGCATCAGTGTTGTAAGCAGGATTCGATCCCTCAAGTAGCTCGAGGCGATTCTTCGAAGATAGAGCGGCACTTTAAGGTGTTCTAGAGACAGCACGATAATGTCCCATCTTACTGAGTTGAAAGCGTTCTTTATGTCCAGGGCAATGACTATGCATCTGGACATCTGCCACCACTGATGGCGTTCGTTGCGAGCTTGACAACTCGGTTTAGGGCGTAGATGGCTGAGTAACCTTTCCGAAAGCCGAACTTATTCTTGGTGAGGTCTCCTTCCACTGAGATGGCTGCCTCCAGCCTGGCAACTATTACCCGTTCAAATAGCTTCCCATACGTATTCAGCATGCAGAGTGGTCGGTACGAGGATGACTCCTCCGGGGGTTCATTTCCCTCTGGTAGAAGCACCAACCCCTGTATCTTCCACTGATCCGGGAAGCATCCATCCTTGAAGCATGCGTTAAGGTATCCCTAAAAAGATCAGGAGCCTTCAACGCCGCGGTCGTAACTGCCAGGCAGGGTATGTCGCCCGGTCCCGGGGCCTTCCATGGAATGATTTTCCAGACAGCCACCCTCAGCTCATCTTCCGATACTCGACCGCACCATCCACCGCCGTCAGGCCCGTGTCTAGTGCTCTGTCCCATTGTCGTGGAAAGAGATGGCGAAAGACTCTATCGAGAAATTCAGGGCAGCTTGGTGTTGCCGTACCCCTTGGGTTGATCTTATTCATGACCGTTTTGTATGGCCTGCCCCAGGGGCCATGTTCTATCTCCTCGCAGAAGTCGCGCCAACACTTTCTCTTCGTTGCTCTGATGGCAGTTCTGAGCTCTTTTCTCTTTTCCTCATAGTCTGCGGTCAGTTCTTTGAACAGCGGCTTCTTTCTCGCTCTTTGGTGCAGTCTTCTAGCCCGCAAACATTCGCGACGCAGCTCCGCTATTTCCTCTGACCACCAATAAACTGGTGGTCGGTCACGAGGATTTATATTCGTGGCCATGGATACGTCGCAGGCCGCAGTTATAGGCGTCGCAAGATTTCGGGTTTTCTCGATGGGTGTTTTTCCGCCACTGCCCCCTCCAGGAAGCAAAGAAACACCTCTTGATCAAAGGAAGCTGGTGCCCATCTCTTCTTCACCGGCCGCAGTTTAGCCCCCAGTCTCCTGTTGGTTAGCTGAAGCCACTACTCAATAGTCTGGTTGTCGCTACCTGTGTATCTATCGCTCACCTTCGAGTCAAGCCTTTCCCCCATCTTGATCGGATCGATGAAGGTTAGGTCGACTATGGTCGACTTGCCTCCTTTGGCGTACGTGGGAATCGTTCCCTTGTTAGCGATCACCATCTCCTGTATAGAGAAGGCGTCGAGAAGAAGACGTCCACGCACGTTCATCCGTGCGCAACCCCATTCCGTTTCCCAGGCGTTAAAGTCTCCACCGATTACCACGGGAAAACGGGAGAATCGAGCGCTGTCGACGATGGCGTCCAGGGACTTCGTGAAATCCTCGATGATGTCACTGGGCGGAGGGTAGCAGCTGTAAATACGCACACCTGCTACTTCTACCCAGATGAAGCCGTGGAGAGGAGCGGCCATTTTGCGGGATAGATATAGACTTCTACCCACCCAGATAGCCGCTTTGCTGATAGTGTCCCTCACCCAGCTTGGGCTCTCGCAGTCCCTATACTCCTCGCTGACGATGACGATGTCTGCCTTCTGTTCTCTGACCAACTGGGGCAGAAGGTCTTTGAGCTAACACACAGTGGTTCAGGTTAATCTGGAGTACCTTAATCATTTTTTATTTTTGATCGGCACCCCAGCCTCCTGCGGAGTCTTTATTGCGTCCGCGCAGTTCACTGCTTTGTGGTCCCCTCGGCCGCATTGGTAGCATTGCGTCGATCGGTCGACCGCGCTTTTGCAAACCTTTCCGATATGCCCAGCCTCGTGACACCTGTAACACCGCGAGGACCCCTTCTCGCAGCCGAACTCTGCAGTTGACCCATCCAATGTTAATTCTCCCGTCTTGCAACAACTTTTTAGCAGCTGCTGCCGTGAGCTGCATGGTCGTGCACAGAGTGCCAACATATGAACCCCTGATTATAATGGTGTCAGGGGCCATCTTTTTGTTATATAATAAATAATTTTGTTATATAATAAACATTGTTTGGCCCGATCTTTGCCGCAATCGCCGCGGCTACCTACTGTACTGTTGTGGGCTCGTCAATGTCCTTGATGGAAACGAAGTTTCTGTGATTCAGTAGCTGGACTTCCGCTGTCCCACCCAGGGTGGACGAGACCACCGTCTTCAGGTCGGACGTATTAGCACCCCGCCGTCCCAGTTCAAGGAGGAATTCTCCAGCTTTGATGCGCCTGATGCGGGTGACCCTTTCTCCCAGACATTGGAGGTCCGGTGCAGCTTTGACCTTTCGCAGGATGTCACCGTATGAGCCCCCACTTGGCGCTTTGATCTTAATAGCATTTGGGCTTGGAGGTTTCGCTCCGGTCTTAGGTCTTGATGTGCCCTTGGCCGGTTTGCTGGCCTCCTTCAGTTGTTGTTGTTGCTGCGGCTGGTTTCCGGTCTTCTTTTAGTCCTTTCTTTTTACTACTGTGGCCCAATCAGGGGCTTTTAGCTGAGCCTGCGTGACACCATCCGCCTTCTTCTTCTTCGCCTCTGGTGGTAAAGGCGAGTTGGCGGATCACGTTCCCCGATGATTTTAGGAACACTCTGGCTGAAGATAGGGAAGGTTCGACATCCCCCATTCTTCCTTTTGCTTTTGGCTGATGGTGTCGCCATTTTTGAGCTGAAAGGCCGCACTTTGTTATAATAGGCCAGCGCCCTGCTCACCGCCCTTGCCAAAGTCTTTATCTCCTTGTGGACATTGTTTCTTAGTAGAACAAAGTCCACAAGGGATCTAATTTTGTTACCGAGGAGATTAATGGCTTTTTCAGCCTTCTCCTCGTCTCTTTTTTTGTTACTGTTACTTGTAGCATTTGATACTAGAGAGGCCGAGTGACCGACCTCCACAGCACTTACCGATTCAACGATGTGAGTTTGGTTCCCTCCAAAATCCGTGGGACCAGTACTGACCACCGGGGCTTTCACCCGATCAGAATCAGTGGCGTGATTTGACAAGACTGCCGTGCCGGCTTAGGGTAGTGTTGTTTTAACTTCACTATCCATAATTGGTTTAATTTCGGGGTGCCTTGTCCTATCTGGTTTTGGTTCGCCCCGAATATTTGATTTTTTCGATACCATCCATATCGGGAAAGCATTCCTCGATCGACCACCTGGGGAGGCGCCACAATGCGGGACCAGCAAACCCGACACGGGTGTGTGTGTGTGTGTGTCTGTGTGCGTGTGTGTGTTTCTTGAAGTGAGCCTCCGTCATTCAGTAACTTATAGCCTCGGCGCGGTTATTACATATATATATATATATATATATATATATATATATATATATAATTTTATATTATATAGTGTGGATAAGTATGTGAATGTGTTGGGGTGAGGTGAATGGGTGAGTGTGAAGGGGTGTGGGTGAAGGGGTGATGGTGACGGGGTGACGGTTTTTTTTCGGGTGTGTAGTTGACACTGGGGGTAAATGGGTGAAAGTAAATTGTTTAGGGTGTAGGGGTGAGATTGAAGAAGTGAATTTTTACTATACTTTATTCTAGTATATTTTTAGTAATTATTTAAATTAGATAAATACAATTTAATTTAATGTTTTCGTGAGGTGTTGTATGAGGAAGCTACGTGCTAATTGTAATTAGCAGCGGTTTTTAAATTTTATTATCACTGAATACAACTTTATCAACTTTAAAAATATAAAAATATAATTGCTCTATATATTAAAATGTAAAATATTTTTATTCCTGGTGTTTTTATAAAAAGCATTTATAAAAATATTATATATTTTAATATATAAAATATTAGTATACTTATATTTTTAAAGCTGATAAAGTTGTGTTTAGTGATCTAAATAATGTATTATCTATAGAGTTAAGGAATAATACAATTAAAATACCGTGGCTAATTACTATTAGCAGGTAGCTTCTTCATACTTTGCCTGACACAAGTTATATAATATTAAATTTAGCCATAATGTAATTTGATAAAATGTTGAATAGCACAAACTCTTTTACACTTTATGTGTATATAATGATGTAAATTAATGAAACTGTATTATGTAAAAACAAAGTTTTAATATTTCTTTAAAAACAATTTCAAAAAATTAATAAATATACGGTCGAAGCTTCAGAAAAAGTTATTTATTAAATGCTATTATAAGAGTTGTCAAATTGAACAAAATACCAGTATTAGCATTTGCTTGGACTGGTATAGCAGCAAATTTAATAATAGATGATAAAACTCAACATTTAAATTACCATTTAATATTAATGAACAATCAACATGCAATATTTCTACAAATTCAAAACTAGGTCAACATTTGAACAATATTAAATTAATTATTTGGGATGAAATATCAATGACTTGCAAATATGCATTAGAAACTATAGATTGTAATGGTAATGTATTTTTTACCTTACCGTTTGACTAATTCGAGTAACACGAGTGAACAGTATCGTAACGTTCGCCACGGCTCGGGCCGGCGAGATTCGGCTCGGCTCGGTTCGTCGTGGCCCCACGGGCGAGATCGGCTTCGTGCGCGCATCTGAATAGATAGGTAAGGGGGAGATTCGCACGCGCTCGAAAGAAATATAGCCGCCTTGACACGCGACAGCTGTGATCACCCCGCGTCCCATGTTCAGCTTTGTCGCGTTGTGTTTTACCGTGGTTCTCGCGTGTGTATTTCGGCTGCAGGCCAATACTGCATTTACAGTGAGTGGTGCAACACCGTGAATCGACCTGCAGCTACACAACCGCGGTGTACAGGCGAATAGGCAATTCGTCCTACACCGCAGAGAGATAGAGAGAGAAAGAGTGACCGATCGGATGGTCGTTGTTTACCAACGATTACAGCAGCGAATAAAGTAAGTGGTACCACTTCACGCGATTGTGTTTTATTCGCTAATTATTAGTCACTTTTATTGCGCTATAGCAGTCCCGTTGACTGTGTATGTTATTTTAGTTCGCGATATTTCCCTCCCCCCCCCCTCTCTACAAGTCGGCGGTTTACCGCCTTTTAATAATAAGCGTAGGCCTCGGCGACAACTAGAAATTTTGTTTGTTATTTATTTTTATATTAATTTCAATAAATTCTTTTTTTATTAGATTTCAATTCGGTGTTCGAGTAATTGAATTTTAACCCACGTACGATTCCTTTTGTGATCCTAAGAGCTCGTATATTTTTGATTGACAAGTGCTCGACGCGGTTAGACATCTAATCCCCATTTCGCGTTCAATTTCAGATTTGATTTTTACCTGGTTATCTGAAACCGGTCCTAGGAGTCAGACTAAGACTTAACAGATTGGATAGAGCGGACATATAACCGCGGCCGCAACGTGGGAAAAATACCTTTATTTGAATACGATAAATTCAATCGTACCGCTGAGCAGATAATAAAATAAACATCCGTGCGGCATTCAAACTATTACAAGATATTTTTTTCAAAGATTTATGTCGCAATAATATACCATTTGGTGGTAAAATATTAGTAACATCTGGTGATTTTCGACAAACACTTCCTATAGTCCGTTTTGGAGACAGAACTCAAATATTAGAATCATGTGTATCAGATGATCTCCTCTCGAACCTTCGTAGAGGAAACACCTATTCTCATTATATAGAAAATTATTTCTATTGACTCTCGATTTATCGAATTCTCAATAGCAGGTACAAACCTGTCTCTATTTTCTACCACAACTCTCTTCTCAGCCTATTGTGAGCCATCATGGCCACTGGGCAAAAATCCACATTTTCACACTGCGATGGCTCCGAGAGCATCGCCTCCACCGCTGAGTCCTTAATGGACACAGCGCTTACTATGGATTGCGAAGGCCTCAACGAGCCTCGCAGGCGAAAGCGTGCCCGACAAACACCTCGGGACACTCAATCAGACCGAACAAGTTTAATCACAAAAAGTAGCAACACGGTATTTCCACCGGTTGCTACACACAACCAATTCGCCCTATTAGCCGGCACCTCCGCCGAAGAAAAGAAAGTTAGGATCACCCCAGTAAATGTTTACTGTGATGAGCTTAACTTTCCCTATAAACTCCTCCAAACCATTATTAAAAAATTAAAATTTAGCGCGGTAGTTTATAAACTCCGCGATAACTTCATGTCCGTCCGGGTTTCAACCCTGGAGGACTACCAAACCCTCATCCGGGAATTGGACACCGAAAAATTCCAATATTTTCTCTTTAAATCTCCGAATTCCGAACCTCTGGTCAAATTCGACATTAGAGGCCTACCCATTTCAATGGCCACCGACGAAATCGCGGACGAGTTATTACGGGGTGGATATAGGGTCCACAACGTCGCGCACATGAAGAGAGGAAGCGGGAAAAATGCCACCCCGCTCCCTCTTTTCCTAATCACACTAGATAAAACCGACAACATCAAAAATATTAATCAGCTAAAAACAATCGCGTTCTTGAAAATAAAAATAGAACCCTATATTAAACCTAAACGCCCGGTACAATGCTATAAATGCCAACGATATAATCATGTGTCACGGTTCTGCCACGCTCAACCCAAATGCGTTAAGTGTGGAGAGAGCCATGACACCGCCACGTGCACTAAACCCCGCGATCAAGAAAACTTAAAATGCGCAAACTGTGGAGGCAACCACACTGCGAATTACAAAGTCTGTTCAGCCTATAAAACATCAAAACAATCTTACGCGAATAAAACTAAAACTCCTAAACCCACTAAAATCAACAGCAATAATAATAAAAATACTCTAAAATCTAAACTCATTCCGCTAAACGATGGAGGTCATTTTCCCGCACTACCGGTTAAGCCTAAAACTCAATCACCAATTAATATACCAATATTTAAATCATTACCAAACAAAACCAAAAATGAAAATAACATTAAAAAATCCGTCAACTCGGAAGACGCAACCGCGCTGTTAGAAATACTGCGAGAGGCTACCAACCTCTCTATCAGTGTCTCCTCGGGATCAATTGCAATAAACGACGCGTATATCCAAGTCGCGGTAATAACACAAAAACTTCTAAACTCGGCCCTCGCGGTTGCATCCAATAAATAAAAAACCGGACCATGAATAATACACCAAATAAACAACTAACCATTTGTGCTTGGAATGCCAACGGACGACTAACACACAAAAAACTCGAACTAGAGACACTACTACACACAAAAGACATTGACATTTGCCTACTTGACGAAACACTTTTAAAAAACAACAGTACATTTAAACTACGAAACTACACTGTCTATAAAAATAACACAAACCGGGGCACCGCGGTAATAGTTAAAAACAGTCTAAAACATTATAATATACCTTTAGATACCGAAGACTTAGAAGCAACGGCAATTAAAATCAAAACCCGCAGAACGGACATCGCGATAATAGCAACTTATAACTCACCTTCTGTTAAATTCAACAAAAACGACTACGATAAAATCTTTAAATAGCCGACACAGTAATAGCCGCCGGTGACTTTAACGCTAAACATACGCGCTGGGGGAATCGCACTATAAACGCACTCGGTAGTCAACTCAGTAAATATTGCATTAATAAACAACTTTACATTCACGCCCCAACGAGCTTCACTTACTATCCTTACAACAAAAAATGCAAACCCGATATAATAGATTTCATGATTTCTAAAAACTTAAAGGAGTCCGCCAATAAGTATAAAGACGTTCCAAGACGTATAAATCGTGCCTTATCTTTTACTTTTACTAGCGATATTTCATTTGCAAAAAAATGATTTTCGGGAAATGAAAGGAAAAGCCAAAATTAACCGACAAAGTTTCATTTTTAATATTGCAACTATATCTATATATACAAATTTTGAATGTATATAGATATACTTCAAATGCTTTCCGTTGGCGTTCTCCTTTGCTGCTAATATCTGCTCTGTATACATAACTATTAACTTAACAACAATTTACAATCCGACAAAAATTAAATACAACTTTGCAAAAACTAACTGGCAGACATTTAACAATTACTTTGACGAAAACATTACTACACTACAAGACATAGTCACAAAAGACGAAATAGACACTACTATCACTGACTTTGCACAAACCATCCACAAAGCAATACACATTTCCACACCATTAAACAAAAATAAAACCGGCAACCTTCCGTTACCGGACGAAATAATTAAATCAATAAAACATAGAAACATATTAATCCGCGAAGACCGTAAACGATATAATCCAATCCTTAAAAACCATATTTATTCAATTCGACGCTTAATAGACAATCAAATAAAAAACTTTAAATGCAAATCGTGGAATAATAAAGTGAAATCCCTAAACATTAAAGACAATAATTTGTGGAGAATGACCAAAGCATTTACGCGAACTCATACTAATATTCCACCGTTAAAAGATTCAAATAATCAACTTAAATATTTTTCACCGGACGATAAAGCTAACCAACTAGCCAAAAACTTCGCGAAAACGTTCACACCGCATAAAATGCCTCATAACAATTCCAATTTTACTTCAGAAACGGATAATTTAATCCTAAATTTTCTAAACAATTCTAACAATAACCCTAATACAATTCCACCGATAATTCCGTTCGAACTTAAAAAATATCTTAAACGCGCGAAAAACAATAAAGCACCCGGCCCGGATACAATAAGTAACTTCATTTTGAAAAAATTACCTATAAAAGCATTAACCCACTCAACCGACATACTCAACGCGTGCATTAAACATAAATATTTCCCAGACGTCTGGAAAACGGCGACCGTCTTGATGTTTCCCAAAGCAGGTAAAGACCCGACCCTCCCGACTAGCTCAGACCAATTAGCCTCCTTAACACAATGAGCAAGGCATTCGAGCACTTGCTCATCAATAGACTTAGGGATGACATGACTGACCGCCTAACGATCAGACAGGGACAATTCGGGTTTACGCAGGCTTATTCTACACAACACCAAATACTTAGACTAACCGAAGACATTACTCGGAACTTTAACTGGAAACGAAACACTGGGGCGGTACTTCTCGATGTCGAGAAAGCCGTTGACAGCGTCTGGATAAACGGTCTCCTTCGCAAACTAATCGAAAATAAAATAAACTCTAACCTAAATCACATTTTTGCTTCCTATCTAAACAACCGGAAATTTAAAGTTAAACTAAACGACGCAGAATCTAGCGAATTTCCTATATCAGCGGGAGTCCCTCAGGGCAGCCTGTTGGGACCTCTGCTCTTTTTAATTTACATTAACGACCCACCCTCGACCGACAACGTAAATATCGGGATCTACGCGGACGCCACGGTAATATACGCGACCTCGCGAAGTAACGAAAAAATCGTAAAATTACTTAACAACGCACTAAACGACATTCATCAATTCTGCAGTAAATGGAAAATTAAAATCAACGCGACTAAATCCAAAGCAATAATGTTCTCTAAAAAGAGAGCGCCAACCGCAAACCTAAATCCACCTAACTTCGATAAAACACCAATAGAATGGAAACCCGCGGTAAAATATCTCGGCGTAACACTCGATCGTGAACTCACCTATACACAACACACTACTAACGTTCGTAACAAAGCCATCGTGGTCTTAACTAAACTAAATTCGCTTTTAAGAAATCACTCGTCTCTAAATTTGAATAACGGCATAATAATTTATAAAGCCTTAATCCGACCAATACTAACATACGCCTCAGCGGTCTGGGGCGGCACGTGTAAAACAAACATTTATAAACTTCAAATAATTCAAAATAAAACTTTACGAAAAATAACAAACGCGATACGGTACACTAAAATTTCATTAATCCATAGAGAACTCGAAATAGAATATTTACATAATTTCATTAAAACCTCGACCGAAAAATTCTACGAAAACTCCGCGAAATCAAAATACGCTCTAATAAACAACCTCGGTAAATACGAAGTCGATCCCAAAAACAAACATGCGCGATCAAAGGACTTTCTGTCCGCCCCGTAGGAACAACTATTCGTCATTCAAAAATAAAATCTATTTAATCGACATTGATGGGATGGGGAGGAAACATATGCAGGGTGGATGGCTGCTTCTCGTAGGCATTTCGCCGGAAGAACCAGCCGGAGCTCTGTAGAATGGCCCTGCCTGGCTCATCAATGCACCCCATCACATAGTCTATTTATTTCTCTTTCTTTTTTCCACTCAACCTCATATCCATTCCACCTTTCATCTCATTTTTCATTCTTTCAACTATCACATTACTACAAGTAGGTTTTTTCAGCCTAGTGCTTTTTCCTTCTTAACGTAAGCTTCTACTTACTTCTGCTTTCTCTATACGTTCTGTAAACTCATCTTTTTATTATTGTGCGAAAATGCTAACTTTAGCAGTGCACTTTTACCTCCCACGCGATTCTTCCTTCTTAAGGAGAGGTAGCGGGATTGGAGATATGCCTTCCGCCGTGCATATCATCCACGACGGGGACATATAAACAATCTTCCGGGCTGGACGTACCTCACTGGTTGGGGTGACGGAGGGGCCCCACCATCCCCCCTTTTTTAGTTTTAGTAGTCATGTGTAAAAATTAGTTTTTTAAGGCAATTGTTTCAAAAATTGACATTAAATAATAATTTAAGATCGATCAATCCCAATAGTATTATAAAAAGGTACTTATTAAATATTGGATAAAATAAAAACGGTACAAAATTTGAAATCGATAATACAGTTATAAAAATTCCAAATGAATTAATTACTTTTAATAATTTGATAGATGATATTTTTGGGAAAAAAATTAATATTAACGATATATCTACCCTTAAACATAAAAATATTCTTTTAACAATGAATAGTGATGTTTTAGCGATTAATAATGAAATTATTGACAGGATTGAAGATGACAATAAGATATATTGAAGCATTGACAGTATTAACAATGATGAAAATAATAAATTGGATGAATGATTTACAATACATTTTTAAATTCATTAATGCCATATGGTTTATCACCACATAAGTTAGTATTAAAGAAAGGAATGATCGTTATGTTATTTAGGAATTTACATTAATATAGAGGTTTATGTAATGGTACCAGACTGATTATTACTGAATTCAAGCAGTAATCTATTCATGGACAAAAAATAACACGAAAAAATTCAGGACAAATTGTGATGATTCCAAGAATAAATTTGTGCCCATCAAAGAATGATATACGATTTAATATTATTAGATGGCAGTTCTCTATTAGACCAAGTTTTGCTATGACTATTAATCTGAAGAACACTCATTTAAAAAAGTGGGTGTATATTTATCAAGATCTGTATTTAGTCATGGTTAATTGCATGTTGCATTATCAAGAGATACGGATTAGATAAGATAAGATGAGATATAAAGATGAGATATGAGATACTGGTGAGATAAGATAAATTTGAAAATACATTTTTCAAATCAGTCAATGATAGTTACAAATGCAGCAGGAGATGTACTCAATATAAATGAAAATAATTTATGTGAGATTGCAATAGTATATATGACAAATATAGTGTTTTCTGAAGTGTTTGATAAATAAAAAAAAATTAATTTTTAATATTAAATATTAATTTAACAAAAATATTAACATTATATAATTATTCAAAAATTTTAAAAATAATAAGTTAAAAAAAAATTTTTAAATAATTAATTGTCTGCATGAAGCGACATTATTATATAACATTAAAGTACGAAACAAACCAATTTAAAAAGTAATGAAATGTCATCAAACGACATTTTTTGATATAAATTATTAACCAAGAAAAAACAAGTTTTAAAATTCTTGTAACGATGCGATCGGGATGAAGGGAAACTCGAGGTGGCGCGTAGCGAACTTACCTTCGCGCACAACCGGACCTCTAATATACTTTGTCGACAACTCGTCAATCACCCGATAATCACCGTGTACGTTGATATGGGCTCACTCGAGAGCCCACCTCTGGAAACACGAATTCAAAAGATACAGATGAGTATCGCGGGCTCGTCTGCTTTTCCGGACGAGGTAGTGGGGATCCTGGGGTAATACGGGATATCAAAAAAACAGTGAGTCGAGAAATAAAGTAAATCTTGTTTTATTTACTATTAGACTACAAATTACAATTTCAGGATTATCGATATTCGCGGGGTATATCGATTACAGTACGGTCGGGACACGATCGCGGAGACCCCTCACCCGCGCGCGAGATCGCGACGCGGAGAGAGAACGCAAGTACGCGAGAGCTTTACCCTCCCCGAGAATATCACTTCTAACCTTATTTGACGGTCCGTCGAAGGGAGTTCTGCTCACGCTTCTAGGGTGGTTCGGCGGCTGCACCACGGCCTTCACATTCGTTTGTTTTTCTGGGTCCCCGCGTCCTTCAAGGAGTACCTCACGGCTTGGCTGCCCACGAGAGAATGATTCCCGCCGATTTTCTCTCGTTCCCCCTCCCTTCCGTATCTGGCACGGTCTCATCCGACGACCGTGCTGGCCACCCGATGGAGAACCGTTTCGAGTGACTCCCGATATCGTCACTCGTCACACCCCCCTCCCAGACGTCGGGTACCGGGTAAGTATTCGGCTTCTGCCACTACGTTCTCGGAGCGGGGTCGGGAATGAGGAACGTCTCAAACATCCGTACGGCTTCGAGTCTTGCGCGGCGACCAGTCTTTCGTTATTACGGACAATTTAGGATTCCTGGGATCTGGTGGACGGCCCGGGCGACGTACTCTCCCCGTGGGGGCGGTTCCGCATAACCCCTGATTGTCTCTAACCACTGTTTTAGATGCGATTGGGTGGCGAACTACGAACGCTGTTTTTCGTGGTCGTCCGGGATTACGCTTGGGAGACACGGTCATCGCTGTCTGACATTCATTCGCTGGCGCTACGGTGTCTCTCGCTTATCTCGGTTATACGCTCGCTCGCATTTATAATATTTTCGCTATTTGAGGTCGGACAATTAGCCGCCTCTACGCGTGACGCATCCACCGGCGGAAGTCGTCTCGAAGTCGTCTTTTTCTGGGTTTATACCTCTTCGATACGGCTTCAGTTGTTCTGCGTGGACATCGTCCAAGTCCCCGTCTCCATCGATTAACGAGTAAGTATTCATTCCGATGGCCCTCGAGACCAAGTACGGTCCTCTGCATTTCGGTGTGAGCTTAGCCGACACGTTGTGGGCTGCCGAACGGAGTACTTCGTTCCGTCTCCAGACTAGTTTGCCTGTCTCGTATTCGACAAAGCGGCGACCTTTGTCATAGTAACTCGCTTGCTTCTCTGGGGGTGATTCTGCTCGGTCGACCGCTGTGCCGTGTAACAGTGGTAACCTATCCAAGCGTTCTTTCCAAACTTCGAGTTCGGTCTTATCTCGTTCCATAAGCGTTGTCTTCGTGTTTTGTAAACGAGTCGGGAGGCATCGGTTGCCTGCCGTAAATCAGCAACGCTGGGCTCACTTCTGTCGAACTTTGTACCGAAGTATTGTACGCAAATGCGATCTCGGATAAATTCCAATCCCAGTGCTTATGATCCTTCTCAATAAACGCGACTAACATAGTTTTTAGCGTTCTGTTCACGCGCTCGAACTGGATTCGCCTGTGAGAAGTAGGGGGGAGTAGTCATATGCTGCACCCCGACCTTCTTTAAATAGTCGTTCACGAGACTATTCTTAAACTCCGTCCCGTTGTCGAATAGGAACGTCGACGGGACTTCGTAACGGAAGAAAACTCGGTCCTTTAAGTTCTTAAGGATCATTTGCACGTTAGCCTTTCTTATAGGGATACACTCGATCCCGCCAGTAAACAAATCTTGGAAGATCAAGATGTACTCAAAAGCTTGGACGCTTCTCGGAAAGGACCCATAACGTCCCCTGCAACAACTTCCCAGGGCCGTTCGATGGTCTGGCGTCCCATGAGTCCTGCAGGTAGGCATTGTTCGACCTTGTATTGTTGGGAAATTAAACAACACCGGACGTAGTCCGTAATAGTACAAGGCGATACGATTATACGTCTTTTCCCTATCTAGGTGACCTGCCGTGGGCTCGTCGTGTCCTTGTTTCAGAACGAGCGCACGTTTCTCGATCGGGACGACGAGTTTCCATGCTTCGTCATCACCAACTGTCGTGGACAACATTGAATCGGATCGGTACGTATACAACCTCCCTGATACGATTTTCCATTTGGGGAAATTGCTCGGGCTTTTCGTGACCTTATCGCATTGAACGAGGCACCACTCATCGGTAGTTTCTTGGCTCCAGGTCACTGAACTGACCGATAACTCGTCTTCCTCGCTCATCCGAGAGAGTGCGTCGGGTACGTGGTTGAGTGCTCCTTGTCGGTACTCCACCTCGTAATCGTATCCTTGTAACTCCAAGGCCCAACGAGATAGGCGGCCCGTCGGATTACGCAGGTTACACAGCTATCTGAGGCTGGAGTGGTCGGTTATCGCTTTGAACTTATAACCTTCGACGTAAGCGCGGAAATTACGAATGGCCCAGATGAGAGCAAGACATTCTCGCTCCGTGACGCTATAATTCCTCTCGCTTTCGGTCATCGTGTAGCGCGCAAATTCGAGCACGCGCTCTTCTCCATTTATACTTTGTACCAACACTGCCCTGAGTCCAGTGTCGCTTGCATCGCATTGTAGATCCGGGGCCGTCGCGATGAGCATCTTGTATTGCTCGAACGAGGTCTATTGTTCCGCTTGCCACTCGTATTTGCGGTCTTTCTTCGTTAGCGATGTAAGAGGCTCGGCGATCGTCGCGAAATCTTCTAGAAATTTCCTATACCACGAAGCCATTCCTAGGAACCTCCTCAACTGTTTAAGATTTTTAGGGGCCGGATAGTTTAATATAGGGGCAATCTTAGTTGGAATGGGCCGAAAACCGTGGCGGTTCACTAATACCCCGAGGTACTTTACCTCTTCTTGGCAAACTACGCTTTTCTCACGATTGACAGTAAGCCCCGCTTCTTTGATTCGCGACAGGACTGTCTCAAGTAACTTAACTTAGTGCTCCTCGAAAGTCTCGGACGTAATTATCACGTCATCGAGATTGGAGTATACATACGGTTCGAGGCTAGGGCCGATGATACTATCTATCAACCGCTGGAACGTCGCACCAGCATTGTTGAGTACGTACGGCATCCGCTACTACGTACGGTACTACGTATACGGCTATCCGACCTACTACTAGCGTAAGGTTCGATTATACCCGCAGTGAGCATTTCATTAACCTGCTCCTTTATTTTATCGCTAATAGCTTTAGACACGGGGTAACACTTTTGTTTATTCGGGCGAGTTGATCCTACGTCGATCGCGTGCTCTGCCCAATCCGTGCATCCGATAGGACCGCCACCAGGTCCTAACACTCGGTCTAGTAGTTGTCGGAGTTGCTCTCTTTCGTCGGGTAGCGCATCTGCTAACCCGATTGAATTGAGAGACGCTATACACGGGAAGTCCACACCCGCCAACTTCAAGGAGATTGATCTCTTCTCGCCTTTAAAAAACAAGCGGTTCTCTTGCGGAAAGGGGACCGCGTTGAACTTCTTAATAATAATCAGCGTCAAGGTGTGGCATT
Organism: Theocolax elegans; assembly: GCA_026168455.1. NCBI lineage: Eukaryota > Metazoa > Arthropoda > Insecta > Hymenoptera > Cerocephalidae > Theocolax > Theocolax elegans. The sequence goes on from CM047426.1 coordinate 56,774,197, forward strand.
ATACCTATTTGGAGTTCGTGTTTTACACCTGCGACCTCAAACGGCAAGTAGGTATAACCCATAACGGGAGAGAAACGTCCGTCTCCCAATTTCGCCCCTTTCCCACTATCGAGCCTTATCAATTTACCTAATTCATTAGCAATCAGGAGGGCGACTGGTCCCATGACCGTTCGAGACGCTCCAGGGTCGTATAACGCCCTTAAGCAGTAAGGTCCTACATTTACTTGTCCTACCAACGTCCCACGTCCTGGTCGGGTTCCATACTAGTGGAGTCGTCCTCGGACGGCTTCTCTTATGTTGTACCGGTCTTATTGTTTTCCTTCGCCGTTACGACAGCGGCAACCGTGCTCTTCTCATCGTGTCGAGCGACTCGTTCTTCTACGGCCTCGTTACACGGGGGAAAGGCCGTCGAGACCCCTATTGGTCTTTCCCATTTCCGTTTCCCGTGCATTTCGGACAATTATACCGGAAATAGCCTGGTATGCCGCATCCGAAACAGTATATATCTTTTGGGACGTTCTCCCCGACGGAGTTTTTCCTCTTATTCGGGGGGGGGGTTTCTTACTCGTAGTGCTCCGTCCACTGGTCTTTATAATCGCGATACTACGTAGACACGACACCGGTCATTAGTTCGGCTAGTGCGGGTATTAGCTCCTCGTCTGTCAGCCTTGCTAATGTCCTGAATTCTTGTACCCGTATGATGAATAGATCGATGCTATCATCTGGTTCGCCCGTGAATCGGACGTTCCATCGTCGGACTATATTGTCGATATCTCGTGTGCTTGTCGATTCACCGTTGCTCTGCAAGTGGTGCATATTTGCTCTATATGCACCGCTGGAGAGGTTCCCCCCTCCCCTCCCAGGCGCTGCCGATACTTGCAAACGGTCGTATTGAATTGCAGGTGCAACTGGCGCAGTGTGAGCGCTGCAATCTAGTTGCATTTTGTGCAGATCGGGTATGGTTGTTGTAGGGTTGTTGCGTGTGGTCCCACAATTCGTGTAACGGTGAGGCTTGGCTTTGATAGTGACCTGAGTTCGTTGTTTGCGACAAAATCGGTCTGCTCTGGTCGTAGTAATGGCATGTGAATGTATCTTGGATATTCACTTGTTATCTCTGGCGTCTATCGTGGTGTTGGGCCTCTAGGTCGGGCCCAATATGTGCACTCTCTGTTGCGTTATCGATGCGAGTGCTTGACGCGATGCCTTGCCTATTAGTAAGTGAGCTACTCCGTAGCTCAGCTATCTGGTTGACAGAGCCATGATTTGCTCGTGTAAGCTTTGCAAATAACTTACGAAGCTTTGTGGACGGTTGAATCGTTCGCCTTCGAGACCGTCCAGCGACATAGTCTCGCCTGTTCGGCCGTCATTGTGTAAGCCGATATTCGGCGATACTGTTTCGCTGTTGGTCGCCGACCTCATGTTTCACTGGATTCATTGGCGAAGGTTTTCCTTGGGTGTTGGCACTGCTGCTACTGCCAGCTTGTGGTATGATATAATCGTGTTCCCTACGGCTTCATCTAGTAAGATGCTGAGCGGGTGTGTTCTATTGGGATCGTAATCTTGTCCTAGGATAGTCGAACTGGACCGTTCTTGACAAGTTTGTTCGATCAAATCTTGTCTTAAATACACGCGGTGTGTATAAGCTTTGTTTTCGTCTTCCGCCTTTGTAGGCTGGAAGTCCGCGGTGACGTAGTTGCCTTTGAGCCATCGATTAAAACGAGCACATTGCTCAATGCGGCTACCCGATGTGACTAGCTCCAAGCTAGTCATCATGTCTGTCCTAGTGTCGTTGTCTAGGTACATGAGCCATTCTTCATTCTTTGATATCTCGGTGTCCAGACATGATAGTGCGCGTGTACAAATTTTTTGGTCAGTGTGTGTGTCCGCAAGAGACGAAAATATATACTAAGGTATACTAAAGAGCGAATACACTGGTATGTTCCTGTAACTAGACGGTTCGTAATCGAAAAGGAACGTCGAAATACAAATATCCTATGTATATATGAGGAAACAAGGGAAAAATATATTATTGTTTATTTTCGAGGTAGTTGTGCTAATTAAATAATAATTACGATCAAATATGTAAGAGAAAAAAAACTTGTACTAGACGGGAACCAGGATTGTCACTTTTTACTTGTACAATAAAAAAGCAAAGTAAAAATTAACAATTAATTATAACGACAAAAATTTTTAAGATTATTTGGTCAATAGTTTAATTGTAATTAAATTTATATAATTCACAGTTACGAGAAAAAATTAGATTATTCGATTTGCGTGACTAAGTTTTAATATAAGTAATAATAAAAAGAAAATAATAATTTAAATGCACGATATTTGCGTTTTAAACGTGAGCGGAATAGCGTTAATTTTGAATAAAGGTGTAACTATTTCTATTTATATGTATATACGTCTTTACATCCATATACTCGCTTCTTTGTAGACAACGATCTAATATTGTTAAAATTATTTTTAAATCATTTACAATAATTAGATAATTAAACATTCAAATAAAAGGTAATATCGAATAATCAAAATGGAAAATAATAATAGAATGAAAAGTTCCCGAAAAGTAATAACTTGGTTGCTATATAAATACGCAACAACAATCGACTACAATGATATGTGTGATATATATATATATATAACGCACACACTGAACCGAATTTACTATCTTGTTAGCTGTACAAGATAGTGTAGTAAGTGTGAGAGCGGAGTGTTATTCAAAAGTCAATAAATTAATGCCAAGTTATTAATTGAAGAAACGTTGAGAAACTTCTTGAATCATATTTATGCCACATGTATACATAATGGGATTTATGCGTGGGTGGATGTGCATGTAAAACGTGAAACTTGAGTGTGTGAGGATGGATAGGTGCATGTATGTGTATCTGGAAGTATATGTTGGTGTGTGAGGGTGGATGCGGGTAGGTAGAAGCGAATATGTATTTGTTGATGTGGATGTGTGCAGATAAGTGTGGATGGTAGGATATGACTGTGTGAGCATGTGCATGAGATACAGAGTTCAAATATACCCATCTTTTTTAATCATGTTTGTGCCACATGGTATGCATACGTTACGGGATTTCTATATACAGGGGATAACGGACCCGAATTGCAGGCTACTACACATTTGAATTCTAAATGTTAAAACCAGCATGTGCGTGTGGGTGGATATGCATGTGAAACGTGAAATGTGAGTGCATGACGATCGGTGGGTAGTGGCGAGTGTGGGTGGTGTGTGTGTGTGTGGAAAGGTGTGGATGGTTGGATATGGGTGTGAGATGCAGCATTATTCAACGTTTTCACCGACCATATCCGTTCTTCACCTACCGTGAAGGTGGCGGTCCTCTCCTTTTTTGTGCGAGAGATGAGCACCGCCTCCGTTTTTTCCGCCGCCAGACTAAGTCCGTGGTCTCTCAACCAAGTGGCGACCACTTCTATAGAGACGTCTCCGAGATATTCGATCTCTTCGACACTCTTTGCGACCACCACTAACGCCACGTCGTCCGTGAAAGCCACCATCGAGACACCCTCCGGAAGTTGCTGCCTAAGCAGGCCGTCATAGACAGTGTTCCAGAGTAGGGGCCCAATGACCGAACCCTGCGGCACGCCTCCCGTGATGTTGTGGGAGTGCACACCGTCGTCGGTGTCGTAGAGCAGAGTACGGTCAGTCAGGTAACTCGAGGTGACCTCCCTGAGATAGAGTGGCACTTGGAAGTGCTACAGGGACAGCATGATGTCGTCCCATCTGGCAGAGGTGAAGGCATTCCGGATGTCCAAGGTGATGATGGCACACATCCGCCTTGCACTCCGACCAGCATTGATGGCGTTTGTGGCTATACCAATAACTCTGCCTACAGCGTCCATGGTCGTTCGACCCTTTCGAAAGCCGAACTGGTTGTCGAAGAGGTCTCCGGCCCGACCGATGGCCGCTGCGAGTCTGGCGCAGATCACCCGCTTTAGGAGCTTCCCGACTATATCCAGTAGACAGAGCGGGCGGTAAGTTGATAGCTCCTCCGGGGATTTGTTCGGTAGGAGTACCAGCCTCTGCGTCTTCCACTGGGCCGGGAAGGAACCTTCTCTTAGGCATGCGTTGAATGCGTCTAGGAACAAGCCCGGAGCACTCATCGCCGCTGTCTTGACGGCCAGGCCAGATATTCCGTCAGGCCCTGGGGCTTTACGTACGGAAATAGCTTTATGCGGCCATCCTCAGTTCGGCTTCACTAATGTCTGGCGACTCGGCTGCACTAATGGTGGCCATCACGCCCGGCTCTGCTGCTCTTTTCCGATGTTCTGGAAACAGGTGGCGGACGACTCCGTCTAGAAAAACTGGGTCGGTGGGTGCAACGGCGCCCCCGGGGTTGATCTTATTTATAACCGTTTTATACGGTCTGCCGCAGGGGTCGTGGTCCACCTTCTCACATAGCTCCCGCCAACACCTTCTCTTGGCAGCCTTGATGGCCACCTTGAGATCCCTCCGCTTTTGTTCGTATTCTGCGGAACGATCTTGGAACCGCGGTGTTCCCCTCGCTCTTTGGTGCAGCCTTCTGGCACTTAGGCACTCACGTCTCTTTTCTGCGATGTCCTTACTCCACCAGATTATCGGTGGGTGGCCGCGAGGGTTAAACTTCACGGCCATAGAGGCATCGCAAGCCGCTGTTAAGGCATTCGTGAGGCCTCGTGCTTTTTCTTCGGCCGTTCCCTTCACTTTTGCCCCCTTAAGGGAGCAGAGGAACGTCTCACGATCAAACGTGGCTGGTGCTCATCTCTCTCTTGCTTCTCTTCCTGCTCTCTTTATCCTCCCGCTGGTCAGCTGGAGCTGGTACACGAGTGCTTGGTGGTCACTACCCGTGTAACGATCGCTAACTTTCCAGCCGAGTCCCCCTCCCCCCATCAATCTAGGATCGACGAAGGTGAGGTTGACTATGCACGACTTGCCGGCTTTGGTGAAAGTCGGGGTTGTTCCTGTGTTAGCGATCTCCAGCCCCAGTAGAGCGAACGCCTCGAGGAGTGCGCGATCACGCGCGTTGGTCTTGGCGTTGCCACAGTCCGTCCGAGAATTTCATGTGTAATTCACTTGCTCTCTATGTTTTACAGAGTAGGGACTGTTGTTATTATTGAAAATAACATTTTCAATAATAACACTCACATTACAA
>CM047426.1:56786852-56789267 GCA_026168455.1 Theocolax elegans
ATTAGATTGGATACTGAAACCAGTGGAGATACTTTTCTACTATTCCAAGGTAAGTGCATAAATTTTTTTGCAATGATCATGCTACTAGATTCATCGTTATAAGGCAACAAATATACATTTCTATTAATATTTCGGGCACTTTTCCCGGATATTTTGACCATAAGTGATCTTAATGATTTAGACCCACTCTGGAAATTTTTAGGCAGTTTCTGACTATAAAAAGACATCTTTTAGACAGTATTAGGTTATCAGAGTCCGGAGCAGAATTGCTGATTTTCATTATTTAAGGTTTAAATGGCTTACAAGAGTGTGACAGCATACATTTATGTCTTTAAAAGTATTTTTAATGAAAAGTTCGGAAAATTTTACAAAAAAAGTCATATTTATGTTCTTAGTGAAAAATGCATCCCCTAGGAGCTAAAAATTCATGAAAATGGGCATATAATGCAAAAAAGTGCTAAAATGTCAACTTTGACTCTCTGTAACTTAAAATAATGGCCCAGAAAAAATCTGAACACCTTTGGTGTAAGTTATGTCCTAAAATACGTGAAAATTAGTGATTTTATGAGGTTTATGAGGCATAAGTTACACCAGCGGTCTTGGCCAATAATCTAACCCAAGCCATTCGAAAGCTCGCGAAAAATGTGAACTTTTGAGAGGTGTTAGATTAAAATCGATTATGGTGTAGTAGCCTTTTTTTTATATTCAATATGTCCGGGTGTTCTATCTCTTCGAGATTTTAAAATTAAGAAATGTAACCAGGGTAGATAAGTTCTAAAGATTAATTTAAACAAAAGTTGTTTGTAATGTTTTTTCAAAAAAATCAACAGATTTTGAGATAAATGGCTTTAAAAATAGAAATTTTTCTAAAAAATTGAAAAATTTCCACTTTTCATGGTCAAATAACTCTTAAGCAAATTATTTTTAACACTTAAATTTTTTTTGTATGTTCTGGAAGATGTTTCCAGCCTGTTCTCAAATTTTGGAGTGATTTAAAATTTTCATCGTACCACTTGACGTGAAATAGCCCATATATGTGTATATATATATATGTATATGAAATGGCACTTTTGAGGAGTTTCATAGATTTCATAGATTTTTTAATTTTGTCATACTTTAATATAGTTTGACAATCTATTTTCAAAAAAATTAATTATTTTAGAAAATATAAAAAATTGTGCTATCTATGAAACATTTGAACTTTTGAGGAGGTATGTATATGCATGTACGTTTTTGAGGTATCGGTGAGTCTGTTCCTCTCCTTTTATAATAATTTCCAAACGCATACTAAACTAACTTTAAATTGTGCATTAAATTTCTGCACTATTTGTCTGGTATATACTCGTCATACGAGCACCATAAATGAAAATCTAACCTTTTCTATACTTGATCTTTCTTTTTATATCCAAAAATTCTCCTCTTCTCAAGGAGGCACATATGCACACAAGAACTATTTTTGTTAGTTGTTGGATAATTTTTTTAGGAAAATAATATTTGTCTCCGCTTGATGCCACTGATGGCTCCTTTGGCTTGAGGCTATGGGTATGCTGTTTATTGCTGCAACAGCCGTCTCTTGGTATTTTGGACCTTGATGCCTATCCATGCTCTTATGCTGCCTTCGCACTCAGCTGATGTCTCCAGGCTCTTCGAGTGCTGTTCGCCCTGCATGTAGCCTCTTGGTGGCTACTGGTTTCCTCGACTTGTGTTGCTGGCTCCGCTTCTGCTCTTGGTGTAGCTTGTTCGGCTTAGGGGTTATCTTCTTATATAGGTGGCTAGGGATATATGCTCGGTGCTATATTTATTTAATATACGTTAGGTAGGTAAATTGGATCATAGGTAGGTAGGAATGTGTGTGTGCTCGCTATGCACCCTGACAGGCACACTTGCCTTGTCACAGTATTAAAATAATTTATTTAAATCCTACTAACACTTCATATAATAATAAATATTTGAATAATAGTATTGTCGGCGTAGTCAAAACAGTGAATGATGTCCAAGATATCATATCGAAATCTGGCGCGGCTCTGAAAAAGCGTAATGTTTTCTTGATAGACAGCTCTAAAAACAAGGTAGTTTATTTTAAAATTCATAATTTTATTTCGTATTTATATTATTATGTTACGTCATATAGGTCCAAATTACATTGTGGGGTTCAATGGCTGAAATTGGAGATACAACCCACGAGATATAATAACTTGAAAGGAGTTGGAATTAATGAATTTCAAGGTAACCGATTGATCAAAGTATTTAACTCCTCAATTATCATGTTGGATGAAGACATTAATGAAGTCAAAACGTTATATGTTTTGTGTTTTTATTTTGTTATAATCTAGATATATGATTAACACATTTTTTATTTTTTTCAGATTAAAACAGTCGCTGCACTTAATTCTACATAAGAAGATTTTGTTATTA
>CM047426.1:56789367-56922711 GCA_026168455.1 Theocolax elegans
TCAGAAACGTTTAAAGAACGGTTTCATTTCTAAAATCTCGGTAGTCTAAAGGTTAAAATGTAAAGTTTCCAAACCGAAAATATAAATTTGTGATTTGTGTTAATAGTATTTTGAGTAATAAATACCAAATACACTATAATTTTTTTTCCCTTGAATGAGAATAGAGTACAATCTTGTTTCCAAAACTTTCTTTTCTAAAAAAATGCAAGGTTAAGAAAATACTCATTAGGTATAAAGGAATATAACTGTAAAACAAGTATATGTTTATATGATAAAAAGTTTTATTAAAAAAAGTATGATAAAAGGTGAAATATTTATATAATATATATGCCCATATATGGGCAATGAAAAATTGTTATACACAGCGGCATATTTATATATATATATATGTGTGTGTGTGTGTGTGTGTATATATATATAGTTAATAAAAATAAATATAATTATAACAAAAGAAAATTTGTAATTATGCAATAATTGTACATGTAATTTAAAAAAGGTGTAATCCCATTATCATCTTTGCTGTCGTGAGCCATGATAAATTGTATGTTTTAAATATGAATGATTATCTTTTTGCAATAAATGTAAATAATAATAATATTTTTATATCATTTTTAGAAAATACATTTCTAATTGCCAATTCAATAAAGTACTTACATAATCTTTTATCAAATTTTGAATGCAATTTTTACTAATTAAGGTAATGAAATATAAACCTATAGTTCCATATAAAATATTATTTATCTCAGTGTCTTTTAGTTACAATAACTGAATTCAATTTCGAATAATAACCCAATATAATTTGTTATCTTAAGCTAAAAAAAATTGAAAATAAACAAGAATAATTATAATAATATAATAACCCAATGTAATTTGTCATCTTAAACTAAAAAACTTGTTAAATAAACAAGAATAATTACAACAATTGCGTCTTCTTTTTGAAAGGGGTAAATTCCGAACCACCGTTCGGAAAAAAAAATATTTGTCCGGACAAACTTCTCATTGACGCATGTGAAAGTACCCTGAGAGAAGGAGCAACGTGCGTCCGGAAAAAAATTGTCATGAATCTCTCTCGTATTTAATGCTGTCAGGTACTTATTGTAATAAAATTTATCCAAGATACCAATATTTAATTGTAATGACCACATATAAAAGTAAAAAACTTTTGATTAATTTGATTTACGGATAGCTGTATTTAAATAAAGTAACCGTCGTTTGAATTACTCCCCTATCAGCACACAATGTCTTAAAAACGTTTAAATTACGTTGCGGCTAGAACCTTTAAACGTTAGAATTTAATACTTGAAAAACGTTTGAACTACGTTTAAATTTGGTTAAAATGTCCTCTTTAATTTTAGGAAAGTAATATTTTTTAACGTATTTCAAACGTATTTTTAACGTTGGATAAACAAAATTATCCAATGTATATTATTATGGAGCATGCGCAGTTGTTACTTATCAATTGTAGCTATGCGTAGCGTTGTGTTCTATATCTTATATTACGTTAACGCTTGTTAGCGCCATCTGTGGGCATGCAAATAAATATCTATTAGTATATAATACAGAGGGCGCCACATATAATTTCTGTTAAGTTAGTTTTATATAGGGTATCGATAAAACTGAAAGCGCGGACCTGCACAACAATTTTTTGTCGGGTACGACATCCCCTTAAGTTTCTTCATTCCATCAGGCTTGGCGGTGCTTGTTGGCTACTCTTGTGCGCCTGACATTCTTGGCAAATTCTAACGTAGTCACTTGTGTCAAAATACATGCCTGGCCAATAGTAATACGTGGTTAGTTTAACATATGTTTTATCTACGCCTAAATGACCTGCTTGTGGCACATAATGGGTTTCGTATAAGGCTTTTTCGCGTTCGGCCTCTGGCAATACAATTTTCCATGCATCTAAATCGGACATAAATGGGTCCACCAAGTGGTTAGAGCGGTTAGCATATAATATGTCATTGGCTAGTCTAAGGTCGGGGTATTTATTAGGGAATTTGGCTATGGCTCGGAGTTTATCTTGATACCAGGGATTGTTGGTATTAATTGACAATGCTGCTGCTATGGCGTATGCTTCTTCAAATGCTCTTGATAATGCATCTGGAATTTTATGCATGACTTCTTTCATGTGTATAACTTTGTAATATGGTGTTCTAGCGCGCTAGTCTGCCAGTAGGGTCTTTCAATTTATTTAGCCAAAGAAGACTATGGTGATCTGTGATAACGGTAAATTTGTCACCTTGTAGGTATTCCTTTAGCCTTTCCACGGATCAGAGAACAGCTAAGCATTCTTTCTCTGTGACTGTGTAATTATGCTCTGCTTTGCTCAAAGTTCTGCTCACGTAATAGATAGTGTGCTCTTCGCCGTTGATCTCTTGTGTTAACAGTAACACATGGCGTAGTCACTTGCATCTGTTTGGAGCGTAAAAGGACGGGAAAAATCGGGACGGGCTAAAACTGGGGCTTGGGTAAGGGCTAATTTAATCTTCTCGAATGCATCCTGCTGCGTTTAGTGCCATTGCCAACTTATATCTTTCCTCATTAAGTAATTTAGCGGCGTTCGATATTTGGCTGGGTCCTTAATAAATCTGGAGTACCAACCGACTAGACCATTCAAACGTCTTAATTGTTTTAAATTTTTAGGCGCTGGACTCTCTAAGATTAGCTTTATCTTATCTTGATTAGTCTACAATCCCAATTCATTAATTTTGTACCCAAGATATGTTACTTCTGGGCAACAAAATTCAGACTTTTCGCGATTGATTTGCAAGTTGGCTTTCCTACGGGCTACTAGGACTATTCTGAGCCATTTCATGCGTTCTTCAAACGTTCTAACTGTGATGATTATATCATCCAGGTATGCAAACACGTGTGGCTCCCACTCTGGCTTAATTAACTTATCCATTAACTGTTGAAACACGGCCGGTGCATTCGTTAAACCATAGGGTACGCGTGTAAAATGGAATAGACCTTTTCCGGATAAGGCAAATGCAGCTATTTCGCGGCTTTCAGGGGCTAGGAGAACTTGGTGATAGCCTTGGGATAAGTTCAGTTTGCTAATAAATCGGCTTTCCCGCAATTGGTCCAAAATGTCGTCCATATTGCGCATCGGGTAGGCTATCTTCTTTGTAACTTCGTTTACTAGCCTACACCATGGGCTTTGCGATAGCTCTATAATGTCTTCTTTCAGCATAGCTACACCATGAGCTTTGCGATAGCTCTATAATGTCTTCTTTCAGCATACGATCTATTTCTACGAATCCTGCTTGAAGCATTTTTGGCGAATATCTTGGCGGATTGGCTCTGCTCCTTGAACGTCTAATTTAAGGCTGGTTAGATTGGTTGTTCCTAGGGTTTGGGGTATTTGGGGAATCAATTCATCTAGTAAATCATGCCCTCTTTGTATTTGTTCTGGGCTGGCTCGTTTAAGACCTCCTATGCTAGCTACGGCTGGTATGCAACTGGGATCGTTGCCTTCAGGGTAAAATTTGTGTATTATCCCTCTATTTGTCTACCAGGCGTCGTTCTCATAGTTGATGCACATATTTATTTTGCGCTTGAAATCAATTCCTAGTATGCAATCATATTGCAAATCATCTGCTACTTGGAAGGGCATAATTATTTCATCTCCATCAATTTTTATTACGATGTCGACTGTGCCTTGAACAGGCATAGTGGTGCCATCGGGATTGTTTTAGCTTATTTTGCAATACTTCGCTCAAATTGCCTCCTAAGAACGATGCAGTAGCTCCATCTTCTAGGAGTGCAGTTACTTTGCTGCGATTAATTTCCAAATTAAAATATAGTCTGGGGTCAATATTGGGGATATGCTGGATAAGGGATTGGGTTGTGGCTAATTGATATGGCTTAGACCCTTTTGGAGTTCGGGGTGAGGAAATACGGGCCTCTATCCCCTCTGGCTGAAGTTTCCCGATACCCTTCTGGCGTTGACTTTTGACAATATCTTAAGTACACTCCAGGAGTACCACAACCTCGGCAATTTCGATTTGGACACTCTGCTGCCCAATGGCCTAAGTTGTTGCAATTAAAACATGGCTCGGTCTGTTTGCGGGGATGGTTATAAATGATTGGCGCATTATTAATGGTGTATTGGATTTGATTGTTGGCTTGGGTTTCGCTTCTTGCGTTTTGGGGTGCTTGCAGTGCTGTTTGCCTTGGCCAATTGCTATTGGCATTTTTGGGCTGTTGTGCTGGTGCTTGTTGCTGGATTTCGCCATTATACTTAACTGCTTCGCTGTATTGCTTCCTAGGAAATTGCTGTTTATTATAGCAGAAATTGTTTTGTCTAGGCTGCTGGGGACTTCTGGGAGGGTTAGGGTTGGCTATAGGGGTTGTTTCTACCGAATCGGGTTTAGCTGCTTGAGGGTTTGGCTTTGGCTGGGTTACGACTGCTGCTAATTTCCTGGGCTTGTCCTGTGTTGGATCGACATAGGAGTATCTGGCCCAACCATGTAGCATTGTTAGCGGTGGTTTATACGTCTCATCCATTTGACGCATAGCTTCTTCTCTCTTACCGAGCCTTTGAAGTTCTATAAAATTGTTGAAGTCTTTGCGCTCAATCCCTTTCCTATATACCTGATGTAGATTTCTGTATGATCTATCCAACTGATCTTGCATCGGTAATGGCGGCTTGACTTGACCCAACATACCCCTTAATTTCATTAGGTATGTAGATATATCTTCTTGGCCCTTGCGTACGGCTTTCAATTAATTGTTTAAGACTATTTTGTGACTCTTCAGGCCCAAATTGCAATCTGATGGCTTCTGCAAAGTCATCGAAAGTTTGCCAATTACTTCTTTCTCGGATTAGCCAGTCCCATGCGTCTTCGTCCATCACTGTTGACAGCGTTCTAATTATGTCCTCCATTGTGAGTCCATAAACTTCTTTGCATTCTTTTAGATGCATTAAGAATGTTTCCGGGTTACTTCTTTTTGATGTCTTAAATTGTATGTGATATTTATACAGGATCTCTCTTGTCCTTTTTTCTTTCACATACTGTAATTCATCTGCGTAACTGTAGGAACGGTAGGGAATAAATATTGGAGGTGGACTTGGCTGTGTTTGTGGAATAGGGGAGCAGGGAATTTCGAAAGTTTGGTCGTTTACTCGTTGACTTTGTGGTGCTGTGGCGGCGTTTTGGTTTTGATGCTGTTGTGGTTGGCTGGCGTATAAATTCTCGTCGTCCCAATGTACATTTGGTGCTATTCTATTCTGGCTTTTGCTTGTTGCTATTGGTGTTATTATGTATATATTATATTTATGGTGGTAGTGTACAAAAGATTTCTTCGTTTGATGCGTCAATAATATTTGGGCTCGTTGGCACTGGCGTCGGTGTGAGTCTGTAGGCTGTTGATTGGGCTTGTGGGTTATTGGCTATTTGTCTCCTTATCGGCTTATCAAAATTATTACTCATTAATCTATTATGCTGTTCTGCTTCTGATTCGCTTCCTTGTGGGTTGCTGCTACTATATCCTTGAGTGTGTGTCAGCAATTGTTGTGCTGGCTGTGTCATTTCTTGCATAGAAATTGGGTCTTGATATGGACCGCGGCTCTGTCCAGTTTCCGATTCTGGTATTAGCATATTTCTATTTATTTACTGGGGAGCTGTTTACGAATTATTTTGCACGGGAGGAAAATAGTTTGTTATTTCTGATTGGGTAAGGGATAGCGAAAGGTCGTCAGGGCTTATTTCTACTAGAGGCTGCTGGTCTATGTGAGCTACATTTTCTACGGAGTCCTCATCGAACCACATTTGATCCGTTTGAGGCTCCCATTCGGCTGCAGAGTCCCCGAAATTACGTCTAATTTCATAGCGGGCTACTCTGTCACGAATGATTGCTATGCTACTGTCTAAGTTTAAAAATGTCGTACTTGCATAGAAGACAACTCTTCCATCAGGTAAATTATTAACGCATCGCCTAATAATAGGTGCGCCTTGGGCTACACTTACTCCGCTTAATTTACCCCCCAATCTATAACTAATGGACATTTTGCTCTAGGGAGAGTTTTACTGCTTGGTTTAATAGCTCTTTGCTTCAATTATTTAGCTCGTTGCATATAATAGAGTAGGGAGGAAATGAGAAAAAAAAATTTTTTGTTATATACTTAAAATAATTAGTAAAAATACATTTCTAACTTATAACTACCCATTAACTATTGAACAATCATTTTGCCTTGAAGCTGTTTTCTATCACTACTCAAATATGAGTATTATTTATACAGAAAGAAGTACTAAAACTAGGAATAAAAGCATTCCAATTCCTAAATTCACAAAAACAATTGGCAACAAAAATAACTACGTTACAGCTGTCAGAATTTTTAATCAACTACCTACTGAATTAAAAGTAATAAAGAATAGAATTAGTCTAAAAAATAAATTGAAGCACTGGATTAAAACAAATATATAGGCACAACTATAAATAATGTTAAAAAAAATTGATTGCCAACAAATAAAACAACTATTACAAGAGAAGAATTTAATAGGTATACATAATACAATACGTAAGTTAAATAATAAAATTATCAGGGAGGCATATCCTACATTGGAGGTCCATGAGGATGTTAATGCCTTACTAGATAAAATAATAATGGATATTAGAACTCTTACATGCGTAAAGGGAAATTGTATACTTCATTATAAACGATCGCATCGACGTATGTCGGAATATAACTGGAAAAAAATGAAAAACTTACCGAAAAAAATCAATCTGATAATTACTCACTTCGCAAATATATTAATAAATCAAAGCGAAATGGAAAATCATAGTACACCTGGTATATTTGAAGGAAATAACATAAATCTGCACGAAATTGTAGCGAATTGTGATTATTGTGTTAATGCGCGACTAAAAGGGCTCAAACACACACATTTTGTAAAAGGGAATAGTAATACACTGGAACATAAGAGTGAATCGGTAAAAAACAAATATGCACCAATTGAGACTGTTTTCTCTAGGATTGATAACATGGCTGAAAAGAATAATATTAAAGCAATGAAAAGTAAAATAGTGGAAAATCCATGAAGCGCAATAATGCAATCAAACAGTTATCGTATGACATATGGAGATCTTAATGATCTTGGATCGAATAAGGCAATATTTTATTTTTATAGAGGTATTCGTGCCACTCAAACTTTTACTAATTCCATGTATCCGTTAAAACAACAACCCAAATATAAGGACATAGTAGTCATAGATGATATTGTCTTCACATCCTCGTGTAAATGTGATTCATCGAACCAGCATAAAGAAATGTTCCCACACTATAGAGTCACGTGCGCAGTTGGATTAACTTGTCCAGCCAGATTGAACAATATGGAAAGATTACGCGAGAGACAGAAATGCGACTACACAGACCTCCACTACGGCAAGATCAATGCTTGTTAGATATTGGTAGAAATTGTAAAGTTATACAATTCATATTTCAAATAAACGTAGTAAATTAAGGACTTGATCTTGTTATTTTAGTAACAGACTGATACAAGTCTAATTTAATTTTTATACGTGATTGTATTAAATATATACAGTTGTAAAATTTAAATTCTTAAAACGGTTATTTATTTTCATAATTTAGGTTAAGTTAGTTTAAAGTTAAGAGTTGGTTTTTGATTGTCTCATTGACCAACTCTAACTTAGTTTTAGTTACTTTAGTTTTAAGTCCGGATCAGCGTACAGAAAAACATTTTTTCTCTGCTGAGTAATTGCGTACAGTTCATTGTATAAAATTATGTAATGTATATGTTACTCTGGATGAATAAATAAATAAATAAATAAATAAATAAATATACTATGCTAGCACTTAGCAATACTTTAAAAAAATGTATTTGCTAGCAAGCAGTGCTTGAAAGAGGGAAAAAAACAATTTTAAAGCACGCAGCAATTGAAAAATAAGTTTTGCACACCGCAAAAATAAATAAAAATTTAATAATGCACACAGAAAAAGGAAAAGGAAAAAAAATTATTATTTTAATGCACTCTGCAAAGAAATATTTTTAATGCACTCCGTAATTTAAAAAAAAAATTTTATATACTTCGTACGTTTAGGATAAATTTACACCTGCTATAAGGAAAATGAAAAGAGGGAAAGAAAAAAAAATTTTAAGCTGTTAATTGGCTAACTAATGACAAAAGGTTTATTTTTAGGTTAAGTGCAAAAATAAAAGAAAATGTATAGCTGAAGTAATGGCTAAAAAAAAATTAAATCACAATTGCAATGTTAAGAAGGACGGAAAATATGCAAGAAGGGTTAGTAGTAGTAGTAATTAATATGTATAATAATTCAATTTAATGAGGTTATTATTTACCCCTCAAAAAAAAACGAATTTGCAAGCAATGGCGAATCCCAATTACGGTTAATAGGCAATTAATAAATTATGCAAAATAATAAATAAATGCATATATATGTATATAGCAAATTATATATGAAATAATAAACAATGCAAATATACATATATGTATGTAGCAATTATATGCGAAATAATAAACAATTGCAATATGTGTGTATATAGCAAGCAATCAAGCTTGAATTATATAAAGATGTTGGAGTGGTGGATTAAATAAATAATTGAGGTTAATGTTAAGAAAGATATAATTAATATTAATAAGGTATATAAATACACATCAAGCAAATAGCATAAATTGTGAGCTTCGAGCGCGAAGCCAATAGCCATCTGTCTTGCCTTTTGTTCGTGCGCACACACGCGAGTCGACAAAGTACGGCCATTTTGATTCGACTGCGTGGGTGAAATAATAGCTTATCGAATTTAATTAAATTTTTATTGTTGCTAGCAAGCTATAATTATCGTTTTTTTCTTGTTGCTAATTAATTCATTTGAGCGCGAATTTTTTTTTTAGCATTTGTAATACTGCTTTAACGGTGTATATATCATTGATCTGCTAACACGCAGGATATATATAGCTATATATACATATATATAGGTATACACCCGGATATGCATACATATATATTTCTTTTTCTCTTTTGTTGTAATCTAGTAAGTATTATATTCTTGATTATATACTCAAATTGATATGCAACGATGTCGTACAACGAGAGCGACCGCATTGCGTATGCCTCGCTTCTATAGTTTAAGCAACTGCCGTACTGTATAGACTGTTCGCTCACTCTACGTTCAGACTCCGATGTCGCGTACGCTCCAACGTATTTGTCGTGATTCGCTACTCAATTAAAACGCTCAATTGGATACAACGTGATTATATCTATACGATGATCCGAAATCCGAAACAACGGACGGCACGGCTGAAATACGCGTCTAGTAAGCCGGATACTTCGCGCGCGAAGGGGGAGGGGGAGAAGCTGGGGTACACTGAGTCTACGCGGTGAGCAAGGCAGGCTACACAAGGGAAGATGCTGGGGAATACACGGGAGGTCGCGGCACACACAGGCAAGGAAAACGGGCTCTCGAATATTGGCACTAGGTCGCACAAACCTTCGGCGATGCTGGCACACGTGCGGCACACACTTCGCTATGCTCTTACTCTCTCTCTCTATATATATATATATATATATCGTCACGTCGGTACTCTCAAAAGGTAGTCCCTATTCGGAGGTCGAACGAGCTCTATGCACCGTGACCACTTCGTGCGTACGCAGGCTTATGCCGCGTACGGCTTAACAAAGATATTCGCCGCGCACGAATGTCAACAACGACAGCGAGTTGGTGGCGACGACGAAGTTAGCTGTTCGGCCTTGTCTTCGTGGTCTTCCTGGCTGCCTTTTCTTCTCTCTTGGCGATCACTGGCTCGAGGACTCGGGAATGCAGTACAGCGTGTTTGCTTGGGTGAGTCATAAACCGTACGGTTACTCGGTTTATGTGTTGTTGTTTTCACCCATTTGGCGGAAACCCGTTCTCAGATTTCCTGAGCTGGGTGAGGGTGAGTGACTCGGCCCCCAATTCCGAGACTCCGATATATACCTCCTACGACAGTGGAGGAAGAGGATTGCCACTAGTGCGCCTCGAAGTCGAGTTGTTTCGCCGGGCCTGTGTTGGCGTTCAACTGTCCAACATGCTATATGATTGATACACTAACACGCTTAGTTATTGAACACATGCCGTTGGCGGCTATACAATTCATCAGAGCAACCGCGGTCATGGAAGACCTTACCCCAGACCGCAACCGCCGAAATGTCTCACAGAGGTGTGTTATCGAATGACCGGAAGCCTTCCAGGCTTTTAAAAGTATTTCTCCCGACGTTTCCTTACGTAGGTTCGATGCACCAAAAACTCGCACGAGAAGGCATTAAGAGCGTCAAGCTCCGAGCCCGATCATGCCGACTACACTATTTTCGAAAGTAAGTGAAGTTGAAAATCCTTTTGGCCGGACTCTTTTATATTGTTCCGGCTCGGTGTATACCGGGGTGGGAGCAGCCTAAAAATGCCTCCAAAAATTATTGTGGAGTTCAGCGTATCTTAAGGACTCAACTCAGTCTCTGGCAAGCTAAAGCAGGAGATCAACTGAGGGGAAATTCCTTAGGAATACGTCCCACACGCCTCGAAAGGGGCGAAACCAACATTGTGCAGAAAGTTGTTTCGTGAAAATGGTCCAGGTAACTCGGGTTTACTCGGGTAGATAATAAATTTCCGCCTCTCGCCTAGCAAGTGATGGGTCCACCACTGTGGGTAAAGAGCCTCGGCCGGAGTCATAGCAGCTCCCAAAAGCATGGAACCTCCAAAGTACAATGTAGGGTTGAACAACGTACTTCCAAAAGTATCCTTAAAGCCGAGAATTAGTAGGTTCGCCGAAGTATCTCGCCGAATTGATCCTTTCGATTTTCAGTTGTGAGTTAGTATATTCGTCTAGAGAACGTCTCGAAGCATTGTCCTCTCCGAACAGGACTTGTACCTTCGGGTATACAAAGTACCTTATTACACCCGGCCGGATGGCTGGGTTTTTCTATTTGAGCAAATTTGAAAGTGGCGGAGAGAGAGCAATGCTGGGAATACGAGATCGGAAATGAATAGAAGTCCCGCATACTGACCCAGTTTAGCCATTTACAAGTAGAGAGTCCTAAAGACACTTGAAGCGTATAATGGCTTAACCAGGCCGGATTTATAAGTAGGTCTTTTCGAACGACAGGCCGAAATGAACCGGAAATTCGAATAGCATGGATGGACTAATGAAGGGAGCTCCGGTGATACGAGGAACCCAACGACGGTCTTGAAGTGTGATCCAATAGCCTATGCAGTATGCCTTGGCTCCCCACAACTGACCACGTCCAAACAAACTACCGATCATGACAATAAAGACAGGCAACCATACCTAGCCTTGATCTTGTAAATAATAAAACTGTCCTCGGACAGATAAATCTAAGAGCACGAAATCTTGTATATACACAGAGCCGGTGCACGTCTAATCAAGCAAGTGCCTCGGAAGCGCAAACAGATCGGCCAGATGCCATATTATTTAATAATTTACAAAGAACCAGGACACGGCTAATCAAGTTGCTACCTGGATGCGTAGAGAGATTGGCCATATGTCTTGTAAATATACAAATCAAATTAATCTGTATGAATTCTCATATGATTCGAAAGTGCACAATTTGAGGCTTGGAGCTCATATCAATCAATTAAAGGCAAAACAGCCGGAGACCACGCCAATGATATGAACCGCACATACAAGAATAAGGTTATAAATTGAATTAATCACGTAGATAGCATAAGCATATGCATGCATGTAAATATTGTAAATATTGTATATATTGTACATAGTAGGGAACGGAAAAGTTACTTCTTAAGTAAGTCTTGTCCTTTGTCATCGTAGTCGTCGTATATCTGTCGTAGGCGCTCTCTCCAAGTTACCGCATATTTTGTCTCTCGCAACCTCTCTCATCTGTTTTGCGATTTTGCGATTTTACACTTTTTGTATATTATATATACATAAAACTCGTTGCTCCGGGTCGAAGTTGCCAAAAGCACTTACCAGACAAGATTATGCCCCCTTCCACTAAGGTGAAGAAGGCGAGGGCCATGAATCGAAAGAGACGAGGTACAGCCGAAGGTTCACGCATCGAACGCGCCAACGCGGAACCGGCCGGCCAGCCCTCTCACGGTGCCGATGGAGTATTCAAAAGTGACGGAAGCGCCCAAGAGCCACCAAACTCGAAGGCGGGACTGAAGGTGAGAATACTCCAACTGAACATGGGTAGATCGAGGGCCGTCACAGACGAAACTCGAATTCGAATGGCCAGAACAGGGATTGACCTCGCTCTAGTCCAGGAACCCTATGCGCCGGAAGGCACACTAACAGGGATGGGACTTAGCTTTGGTACAATTACAGGTGCCAGGCCCGATCAAACAACAGCGGCAGCTGTGATCCACAGCTCTGGCACCTTAACGTACACAAGGGTCTCCCAGTTCTGCTCTACTCATTGCGTCTGCTCCATGGTGAGCGGCGCATTTGGACATTTCTACGGGGTCAGCTTATACTGCCAATTCAGGGACTCCACAGAGAGATACCTAGTGCAGTTACGACACATTCTGTCATCGCTGAAGGATCAAAAGATCCTAATAGCGATGGATGCGAATGCTAAGTCGTCCTGGTGGGGCTCGCCAGTAAATTATGTCAGGGGTCGAGTTCTGGAGGACTTTGCTCTTGAGCATGACCTGACTGTGATGAATCGAGAGGGGCAACCGGCCACCTCGGACATGCCGATCAACTCTGAAGACGACTTTGACAAATACGTCGATGCGTTAGAAGAGGCGATCATAAAGGCATGTAAGAAGGCGATCCCCATAAAGAGGAGATTTTCCAAATCATCCCCATGGTGGAATCCGCGACTGACACATCTCAGAGGTAAAGTCAAGCGTTTAGAACGCAGATGGCTAACCCAGAGCACAGGAAGCAGGACGACTAAGATCATGAAACAACGAAAGCTCAAAAACACGCTTTCCCTCATGCGGAAAGCAAAGACCAAATACAAGTCCGAAATTACGAGAACCAAGAAGGAGAGCTGGAAACAGTTCGTCAGCCGGGAAAGCGAGAAGGACGTATGGAGTCTTCCATACAGGCTCGCTTCAGGCAAAGTACGAACGATGAAGGCTCTCAACACTGTAGCAGGAGCTAAAGGATCCACAACGACTTGGAAAGAGACCTGTGACGCTCTACTAAACACTCTAGTGCCAGACGATGACATATCGAAGGAGACGGACTTTCACGTTGAAAAACGTAGAGCCTGTCTCGGAGGGCTAGACTCCCAGGAGACACCTCCCTTCACCCGGCTTGAAATAGTCCAAGCAATCTGTGAGAACAAGAACGGGAAGAGTCCAGGCACGGACAGAGTGGAAGTAGAAGTGCTCAAAAAGTCAACTCCATTGCTAGACGAGATCGACAAACTATTCAATGCCTGTTTGAGATATGGTGTCTTTCCCAAGAGATGGAAGGAAGAAATGCTGATCACTATACTTAAATCACCTGACAAAGATGAGCAGGAAATGAAGTCTTATAGACCGATTTGCCTGCTCAGCGTCATGGGTAAAACCCTTGAACGCCTCATTATAAAAAGGCTTAAAGTACAGCAACAGGACGAGCCAGGGCCTATAGGTATCCAAACATCCGGAGATCAATTCGGATTCAAATCCGGATTGTTGACGGAGGATGCCACCATGAGGCTCAGGCAACTAGTCCAATGCAGCGAAAATTCTTATGTAATGGCGTTCCCCCTAGACATCTCAGGGGCATTCGACAACTTGTGGTGGCCGAGCCTTCACGGAGAACTTAAGACTCGAAGGTGTCTTGTAAGTCTGTTCAATTTGCTATCCAACTACCTTCAGGACAGGGAAGTCTGTATCAAAGCAGACTTCGAAGAGGCCAGAAAGAAGGTAAGCAAAGGATGCCCCCAGGGATCGATTTTCGGCCCAAACGGATGGAATCTCAATTATGACACCTTACTCAGGGAGCTTCATAGTAACGGGTTTAACGCAATAGCGTACGCCGACGACATAATCACCTTAGTCGAAGGCGAAACCCGAAGGCAGCTCCAAGAACATGGATAAAGAACGATGGATATTGTCGAAACCTGGTGCGAACAACATAAACTGGACATATCGATCCCGAAATCGGGAATGATACTATTGAAAGGACGACTCGATGCTCGTAAACACCCAAAGGTTCAACTGAAGGGGCAAACGATCAAAGTGCTTAAGGATATGAAGTATCTTGGTGTAACCTTTCAGGAAAGGTTCGAAATGACGAAGCACATCCAAATCATCGAATCTAAGTGGTACGACCTTCTTGGTCGCCTATCACAGATCTCTGGCGCGAATTGGCGGATGAAAAATAGATCCCTCAGCATGGTGTACAAGTGCCTATTTACCCCCCATAGTTGTGTATGCAGCTGCTGGGTGGTGGAACGGTGTGGATACTGCCGGTATGAAGAAGCTTGCATCTTTGCAAAGACGGACTCTGATCTGGCTTTCGAAAGTGTATAACACCGTATCCCATGAGGCACTTCAGGTGATCTCTGCTGCCCTACCCATCGACCTAGTGTTGAAGGAAAGAGTAGCTCATTACCACATCAGGCGGAGCAGATCCGCCCTCGTGAACGACGTGCGTATTGAAATAGACCCCGAGAGTAGGACTTTGAAAAGCGACATCTTTGAAGCCAAAAGAAAAGTTCATAATACACTTTTGAACGAGTGGCAGAAGAGATGGGATTCTACAGAAAAGGGGTCGACCACGCGCAAGTTCATCCGCTCTGTACATGACAGGACTAGAAAGAGTTGGTTACGGCCGAACCACTACACATCGCAGTTCCTCACGGGACACGGGCATTTTAAGTCTTACCTGTACCGTTTCGGGAAAAGCGAAGACCCGACATGTAACTGTGGTCTCGAGCAAACTTCTGACCATATAATCTTTGACTGTCCCCGTGTAGCTAAGAGCAGACAACCACTCATCGATGTGGTTCACAGGTATGGCCACTCGTGGCCATGTGACCCTTCGGTGTTGGTTGACCGCATAGAGATCTATCGGGCGTTTAACAAATTCGTCCGAGAATTCGTTATCCCCCCAGATCGGAACTCCGAGGACGGTGACAGCGATGATTGCGACGTTACTCCACTAACACCAAATTGGAATGAAAGGGAAAGTACAAGTGTTTCTAGAAAGAGGCCACTTCAGTTTCCCTGGCAATCCAGTGTGAAACCGTGTACAGTGAAGCTGGTTAGACTGTCTCACCAGGATCTCCAGTCTGTACATCGAGCTTGAAAGGCATTCCCAAAGCCGGGATCGCCTGTTCGAATCCGATTAAGGGAATTGTCAGAACCCTTGACTTTGAACGGCCTCGTGTGACCGACGAGAACAGAGGGTTCAGACACATCACGGGATGCAAAGGAATTCCTCCGACAAATTGCATTCATTCGAACGTTAGGCCACCTACCGCAAAACCTCCCCGGGGATCTGGGGAGTAATTGGAAGACGTGTTTCGGCATGTCGACAGTTGGACCAGGATGACTACTCTGGTACGCGGGGACTGGGTACGAGCCCCACGTTGACGTAACTTTGTGTCAAAGTGAAACGTCGGCGTGTCCCAGGAGGGTTGGACTCTGCGTGGCATGTGGCTGTAAGCAGGCTTGACGGGTGAAGCATGGTTGACCCGGATGCCGCTTATGTTCGAAAGCAGAAGACGGCGGGGAGCTAAACACCGCCGCATCCCTACCGAGGATTACGGCTCAAGGCAAACCGTCGAAAGGCGGCGTGCTATCGTAAAGAGTTTCGGTACACTTACTAAGTGGCCTCTCATCGGGGTTAATCGATGCCATAGGAGGCTCTCAGAGAGTTTCACTTTTCGAACGCATCGGGGAAGCTTTAGACACCATCGCCGACAAGAGAAACCGACCAACTGTGAAGTTTAGATGACGAGGGCTTCCGGGGCAGCAAATACTGCGGATTGATGCGCTGATATTGCCCTTAGGAAAGACCCTAAGACAGTCATAGAATACATGTTGTTTTCACCCATCCTATACACAGCTGTGTGATCCTGTCCTCTCCTTTATATAGAGCACATTGTAAAAAGTAATATCACAGATTTATTTGCTATACTGGATGGCTGCTATGGGAGGTGATCCTGGCTACGCTGCTTCTCCAGGTGTGCTGTAAAGGACTTCTCTTCACCACTTCCTGGCATCAGTTTGGCTTTAAGCTGCTTCTGGATCCTCTTGAAGACTTCTGAGCTTTTACTTGTGTATGTAGGCTGGTAGGTTTCAGTGAAGCTTAAGTAGGGTTCGGTCAGGACTTAGATAGGGTTGGATAAGGACTTGAATGGGTTACGTGCTCGCTTATATTGACATGAATTAAATGCATTGTCACAAGTTGAAGAAGAAAAGATAGAGCGATGCACTAAAATGGTTGTATACCGACAACGACAACCATGTCTATAAAACAAAATGAAAAATTAAATAAAAAACAAATAATAAAGCTACATGCAATGAAGTAACGATGGTATTTGTAGAAAAAAATGAACTTACTCCTGCAGAACGAGATAGTTATACATTCCAGATACGGCAACCCAATTAGCATTCCTTTAATAAGTATACACACTGATCGTATGACCTATCCACTTATTTATCCAAATGGAGGATACGAATGAATGCCTAATATGTATTGCAAAAAAAATGCTAACATTTCAAATTTACAATTTTATAATTATAGACTTTCTGGTTTCAATCCGTATCATAATTTGGGAAAAGTTTCTTAACAAGCAGAAATTGATGTTTTTATAAAAGTTGAAACCACAAGATTATATTTTATAAAAAATCAAGATATTTTAAGAAGCGATTGTTATAAAGGCGTAATGCATTATTTACATCAAAAGAATGAATCTGAAAATGTAAAAATCGGAAAAATGTTTATTCTTCCATCACATTTTATCGGGAGTCCAAGATTCTTAAAACAAAATTATATTGATTTAATGAGTTTAGTAAATCGTTATGGAAAGCCTAACTTCTGTATGACAAGACTGCATCGAAATTGGAAAGAAACAACAGCAAATCTAGAGGAATATGAAATTGCAATTGACGGACCAGATATTGTTGTTAAAGTATTTCAACAAAAAGATAAAGAATTTCAAAAATTGGTAGATAGAAGGTGCTTTAGCAAAATGTGTTGCTTATACTTATGTTATTGCATTAAAGTTGATGTACTTGTAAATGCAGAAATTCCAAATGCAGATATTTATTCTCAATTACACAATATAACAATTACGTTTATTATTACAAATACACAATATACAATTTATGATACACGGTCTTTGCGGAGTGCAGAATAGAAGTTCTTCGTATATGAATAAAGACACAAAAAAATGTATGGAAAATTTTCCGTAAAATTTTAATAACAGAACAACTTTTAATTCATCTGGTTATCCATCTTCTATACGAATAAATAATAGTAAGCAAATTAGTTATAAATGTAAAAATTATAAAAGATTGGCAGATAATCGATTTGTTGTTCCATGTAACCCTTATTTGCTATTAAAATTTAACTCAAGAAAAAGATACTCAGTTGAAATAATATCTAAGTTCTCAGATTTAGAAAGAATATTAAAGGAAATTGTATTTCGAACATAACAAGCCACTCCACCTCCCTGCATAAAAGCTCTCTTACCTCCTGCCGATTTAATATTTCTATCATTTCTGATTAGCACGTAATTGTCAATATTAAAAAGAGAACTGGGCTGTCTTGGTGTAAGCCATGTTTTGGATATTGAAAGAATATCAATAGATTCATTAGAAATAAAATCTTTAATATCATTAAAGTGCTAACAATTGCAGACATGTAAGTAATTTAATTCGCGAGCT
The DNA here is from genome assembly GCA_026168455.1 of Theocolax elegans. Classification (NCBI taxonomy): domain Eukaryota; kingdom Metazoa; phylum Arthropoda; class Insecta; order Hymenoptera; family Cerocephalidae; genus Theocolax; species Theocolax elegans. Next base: position 56,807,202 of record CM047426.1, read on the forward strand.
CTATTTTTAGTTCGAACAAACAGTCGATATGTAGCTGGGGGCAACATACCATAAAGTCTAATTATTGGACTACTGTCTGAAGTTGATGAGTTTGAAACAATGATGTGGTAGGAGATATTACCATATTCATGCTTTACCCTTAAAACGTGCTCTTTGATGTCATAAGATTTGAATTTTACTATATACGACATAAACTTTGGTGTAGTGGGGTAAAATGTAGAATTATGTCATTCTCAAAACAAGAAAGCTTTAAACGATTCAATATGGCAACAATCAGATATCTCGGAAGTAAAGTGCAATTGAATGGAATTCTTGACACGTTTAATTCAGATCCAAGTAGCACAGAATAAGTAGCTTTTATTTCTTCCCACTGGGCTTCAATTTTATTCATACAAGATTTTCACCCATGAGACACTTTAAAGAATCGAGCTGATTCGTAACTTCATTGTGATTTTGAGTCATTTTGGATAAAATCATTGTCATTTTATCAGAATCTGACATGCTCGACCAATCATTTAGAAAACCTAGAGAGGAATTTTGAGATAAAGAATTTGCTCTCTTTGAAGTATAGACGAAAATTCACCAGTTGTTGAGGTATTGCCGCTAAAAGACATTTCTAAAGTTTGCTTAAGATTTTGCTCAGAATTTGATTTCAAGATAACGTTAATATTATGAGATTTGTCGAAACTTTGAGAACGACTGGAAGGTATAATCGATTTGTTGTTAAGAGCTTCTTGATGCTTACGATCGATGACACAAAAAGATCTAACACAACAATTTTTAGCTGGTTTCTTAAAATCGAGCAACCGGGATGAAAACATTTACCACAAATAATGCATTTACGAAACTCATTCCCAATATTTCTATTATATCCAGTGCAGCGCGACTTTTGAAACCTTAGAGATTTAAACAAATAGTTACTTGCAGAAAGAGAGACAAATGAAAAGATAAAAAGATTGTCATACGTGGTAAACACTTAGATTCACAATAAAAGTAACAAAAAAGCCCGAATGCACAAAGCCGCAGAAAAAAAATCTCATTTGAAGTAGGAAGTCAAATTTTGGTGTGTGACTGCTACTTATGAGAGACTAAGAGATTGATTGATTGATCATTTATTTGGGTATTTGGGGAAAACCCCGTTTACACAGCAGATACAATATAGCGCATAATACAAAAATTTAAATTACAATAAAAGCAAAATGTAGGTAAAAATAAGAATAACAACAGAGTAGAAATCAACAAGAGAAATTTCATGACCGTCATTCAGAACAGGAGGCAAAGATTTTTTATCTACACATCTCAACTGTTGCACTGACCCAATTAAAATCGCTTTGGTTTTGTTAAAATTTAGATACTACAGCACCATCCGCCGCCAATCTTTCGATGCACGAATCACAATCACTAGGATGACAATGTATGTATAGCTGCGAATCGTCAGCAAACAACATGCCCTTAGAGAAAACCAATATACCCAGAATGAAATTGATAAACATCAAGAAAATTATAGGTCCAGGAGTTGAAACCTGACAGCAGACATTTCAAGATAGTAAGAGGGGGCATCATCTTCCCCAGTAACCGCCTGAGAACGTCCATTTAAATAAGAGAAAAACCAAGAATAAATTAGTAAAAGTAGGCACAATTGAATGTAAAACATCCTTAAAATAGCACAATGATAGACCATCCAAACTACGAATCTTAGCTTTGCGAAGACAAATCGTAAAAGATTCTGCAATTTCTTCATGAGTAATGGGCCGAAATGAGAATAATGGAAAATCCATCGCTGGAGCGATGGTTAAAATTTCAGCCAACTGATGCAGATTGCATGGAGGATAGCGTTCGGTAACCGATGTATAGTGCCGTGAAAGATTATCAATCGAAAAAAACTTAAATGGTGAGTCAAAAGACTCACTGACAATGCCCAATCGTCTACGAAGACGCCAGCAATCAAAACCATCTGCAACAACACCAATTGCTCAAAATACGAATCTCTAGCCTGTTTAATTTTCCATTTAAGAAGTTTTCGAAACTCTTTATAATCAGCTAGTAAATTACTGTCACCACGACGTCTTGCCACTTATTATTTCACTTTTTCCGTACAGCTATAAGAGTATCCGACATCCATAGGGCTGGGCGCGGGCGAACCAAACGCGTGACAAAAGGTGCTTGTATGTCAAAATTCCCAATAAGCGAACTCCGTATAAAATCTAAAGAGGAATTATATTCGTGAAATCGCATAAATTTTCCCGCATGAGAGCAAAATCATCGCTAACTGCTTTCGAAAATTCAGTAGGATTAAAATTCTTGAAGTCTCGGATGGTACGCACATTTGACTCAGTTCGCATAACAGGTAATAGATAATCAATAATTATTTAATCATGGTCACATTTAAAAGAACTAGATGATTGCTTGGATATTTAATCTTCCGATTAGAATCAATAATGAAAACGTCAAGCCATGAATCCGAATTATCGCAATGATGAGTAGCCTGAAATGGTACTAACAGGGGGAGTACTTGACCTCCGGGAAACGAATTTCTTCATAACTTTGCTCCAAATTAAGCAATTCGAACTTACTTATTTTCAAACCATATCTACTTGAACTCAACTTTCTTCTGGTTTTTAGTTTGAGTGCCTATCTCTATTTGTTTTCGAGTTGGGCGATGACAACAGCTTTTCAAAGTCAGCCGCTGAAGTAATCTGCAAACGTTCTGTGTCGTCATCCTTTTTTACATAAATTACACCATCTCTCGTCCAAATGTATTTATAATTTAAAGGCTTCAGTTTAGTTTTGACAAGCATGTGAAATTCGTGCACAGAAGGTGGTAACATTTCATAAATGTATCGATTTAGTGGCAAAATTCCCAGCATCTGCTAAAATATCACATTTTATATTCCCAAATTTGCGCTTAGTCTCAAGAATAAAGTTGCGAATTTCTGCCGATTTAAATCTGATCACAATGGATTTAGTAGCCAATGATGATGTTGATTGTGATGGTGAAGAGTCCGTATGCTTCTTAGAAACAAGCAAACGCACATCTAAAATATCGCTGCAAAGGTAGTTACGATTTTAACAAAAAAGAATATTCTTAGCCAAATCTAAAATAGGCAGAGAGCTAGAGGATGGAATACCGACAAGCTTTAACTGAGTGTTTGGCATAGCAGTCACACGCAAACCCTTGAGCTGCTCCATCTTACTGCGCAACGTAGCATTTTCATGTTCCAAGGCTGATATGTGGGAGTTCTGTTGCTCCAATTTGCTGTTGATATCTTCCAGTCATATATTGATAGAGGAAGTGTCCGTCCTTGAGCTGCGAAAAAGGAAGGCCGTTTGCTGGGACTGAGACATAGATTCCCAATTTGGCGGCAACTCCATCTTCTCTGCAACAGTAGATGATAAATCTGCGGCCGAGTCACACAGAGATGGAGGCGAGGTATGACTCAATATACGAGTGGAATCCAGAACTCAAGTAAACAGACCACACTGCTCACAGACTCTTAATGACAAAAAAATAGTCTTGGCACAACGGAAACACTTTACCACCCTCGTTTTCCTAGATTTACTAATCTGGATTTAAATCTCAAAGATGACAAAGATAATTGAAACAAAAAAAAAATAAACATTAGCAAGCGCCTCAAACAAAATGTGTTGCCAAAAATACAATCTAATATACAGTAAAAGTGAAAACGACAAACTTATACGCGTAATTATAATAATTTAAAATACTATCTTTCAATTTAATTTAACAATAAAAATAAAAAACTAAGGACTGTGACGCAGCAAGTACGATAAAGAAATAAATAACACTAGCGCAGCATACACAAAAAAGACAATAATAACAATACAATATTCACGCATCATAATAAATCCATAAAACGCTAAAAATACAGGCAAACGTACGTATATAAATACTAATATCTCATTTGAAAGTATTAACGCAATTTAAAATATTCATGCATCGAATATAAGTACAACCTCAAGTAATCATCAATCGCAATTTAAAAATATGATCAAAGTACACAGTACTGGTACCAAATTATTTACATACGCACTAACGACAAAATGAGTTAATAATAGTACTTAAAAATACCTGCATTATTGACCGTCGATAATCGACTGACCACGTGGCGCATAGATAAAAGTAAAAGTAAAAACTAACCTCAAACTATCTTACAGCTAGATTTAATTTCGGGGTGCCTTTCCCTATCTGGTTTTGGTTCGACCCGAACATGTGATTTTTTCGGTACTATCCATATCTGGAAAGCATTCCCCGATCCACCACCTGGGGAGGCGCCACAATGCGGGACTAGTAAACCCGGCAGCGTGACACATACCCACTAAAAAACGACCCTGCCATTGGTCTTGGCAGGGCTCCGCCTCTCGACTGACCTTCCCCCCTCGGAAACCGCCGTAAGGCATTACTTCGAGTGTGGCAGTTATACCACGTTTGACCCTTCGTGTTCGGCAATCACCTCACTGTCTCGTGCATGTGGGGCAGCTATTAAGAAGCTGTTACGATAGCTTCAGCCAATTCGGTATTATATAGAAAAATTTTTTTAAAAAAGATACAACTGATATAATACCGTCAACAGGTTATGCGCAAATGGGACAAAATTCACAAGAAGCTATTTCATGGCTTCTGTGTGAAGAAAAAAAAATCGGTCGTGAAATCATACACGCCGCACGCGCTCGAGAATACATTTTAACCGAAGGTTTCCGTGTAAATGGTTTTTACCGAGCGTGAACCATAAGGATACCGTATACGAATACCACGGTTGCTTTTACCACGGGTATCCTCGCTGTTTTTCGCCGAGTCGCGATAAAATATTAACAAACGGAACCCGAGATGAAAATCGCGGACGACGACGAGAGAAAAGCGGGCGCAAGCGAGGAAGAAACCGACAGAGAGGGAGTCGGGTCAAAGACAGCGAGAGAGACCGATGTGGCAGCGAAAACGCGAGAGGGGACCCCAGCAGACGACCCAATCGACGCGGCAACGACAACGATGAGCGAGACGAAGATGAACAGACAGGACGACAGCGAGGCAGGCGCACGAGCAAGGCAGGAGGACGGCGAGTTAGGAATAAGCGTAAGCACAAACGTTGACGTAAGCGAAATGTTGCGGAAGAAGAAAGAAGTAGACGAGAAGGAGGAAGGAGAAAATGAAGCGAGTAGAGTAAGTGCGATAGTGAGTGCAATAGAATTAGATAGGGACAAAATTGTAATAGATAGGGAAACACTAAAAAGTATCGAAGCGAAGGTATTGCGACTCGAAATGCAAGTAAATAGATACAAGGAGGAGAATAATAATCTGAAAAGAGTAGTGGTAGAAATAGGTAGTAGAATGGAAAATATGGAACAAAAAATAGGGACGCGAAGGAAATAGGAGAAAGAGTTAAAAAAGAGAACAATAACCTAAAAATAAAATAGACGTTCTAATTGATCAGAAAAAAACAGACAAAATATTATGGGAAAAAGAAAAAAAAGAACTGAAATTGAAAATAGGAGATATAGAAAAAGTAATTGAAAAAATGAAGGGGACGATAGAAAAAATAGAAATCAACGGTAGTAAGAAAAGTTATGATCAAAACGAAAAAAGATTTCAAAATAATAATAGAGTAACTGAGTCAAATAGAAACTTTGAACAAAAGGATGAGGTAACAACAGACGAGACAACAGAGAGGGAAAATGAAAAAATAGAAGGGAGGGAGTTAGTAGTAAAAAGAAGTTGCTCAAACAGAAGGCCAAATGCGCTATCAGAGCAAGAGATAGAGTGGGAAATGAAAGAGAGAAGGAACCGAAAAAAAATATATTTATTAGGGGAATTAGAACAGTGGGTAGGGGGATAAAAGAAGAGATTAAGGAAATTTGTAGAGAAAAAATGGGGAAACCGGCATATATAAGAAAAATTAGACCATTAGGGGGAGGAATACTGTTGGAAATGGAATTATGGGAAAATAAAATAGATATAATGAGGAACAAAAAAGCGCTGAGAGGAATGAGAGTTTAGATCGATGATGACTATACGGAAAGAGAAAAGGAGATCCAACAATGGTTGGAAGAAATAGAGAGGGAGGAAAAAGAAAATGGGCTAAAAGTCAAATTAGGATATCAAAAAATAAATGTAAAGGGCAAATGGTATAAATGGGACGAAAGAGAAGGGCAACTAAGAGAAGAGAGAGAAAAGAATAGGAAGAATCAGAATTTTTACAAACGTTAAGGGAGAAGGGCAAGGAAACAGATTTAGAAATTATTTCATGGAATATTGCAGGAATTAAGAAAATGAGGGAAGTGGAGGAATTTGTAGGAAAATTCGAAATTATTGCATTACAGGAAACCTAGTTAGAAAAGGAGAAAGAAAAAGAATGGCTCAGTACGCTTGACAAAAACTTTTCGTGGAAAAATAAAGTAGCCATTAGAACTAATAAAAGGGGAAGAGCTAAAGGGGGAGTGCTAGTAGGAATAAGGAGAAATTTAAAATATAAAAAAATAAAGGAGTGGGACTTTGGAATAATTGTAGAACAGTTAAAATTAAAGGAAGGGAAAATAAATATAATATTCGTACACAACAACGACAAAATAGACAAAGTACTAAAGAAAATGAAAGTAGAATTAGACGAATTTGCAGAGAAGGGGGAACAAACACTATTGATAGGCGATTGGAACGCAAGAATAGGGAAGTGGCAGATAGGGAAGGAGGGGGAAAGAGAGGAGAGTAGGAATTCAGTGGATAATAAGACAAATAGAGAGGGGGAAAAACTAGTAAAATTCTGTGAGGAAAATGGGTGTACAATAAAAAATGGTGCAACAAAAGGAGATTGGGAGGGTAATCAAACATTCGTAGGAGATGAAGGAAACTCGGTGATAGACATAGTGATGGAAATAGAATACAGTAACGCTAGTGTAGTGAAAGAGATGAAGGTAGTACCGAGAATTGAATCAGATCACCTACCAATAGTTATTAAATTAGAAGGAGGTAGAAGGGAGATAGAAGAACTTAGAGAGGATAAAAAAGAAATTCAAAATAAAATAGAGAAAATAGTGTGGGAAAAAGAAAAGGCAGTAGAATTTAAAAATAGTATGGACGAAAAAGGGGGAGAAATAGCCAAAGATGGAAAAGACCATCAACTTAGATGGGAAAATTTAAGCAAGGCGATATGGGACACGGGTAGAGAGATAGGAATAATTAAAAGAGGGGGAGCAAAGAAATATAGTCAAAAAAAGGAAATCAGAGAGCAGAAAAAAATAACATACCAAGCCCTTAAAAAATGGATTGATTTAAAAAACAATAAAGACAAAGACGTTTTAAAAACAGAAACAAAGCAATTGAAAAGGACAATTAAAGGAATTGAGGAAGAAACAAGGGAGAAAAAATGGGAAAGAATAAAGAACAGCAAGGGAATGTCGGAATGGTGGAGGGCGGTAAACGGGTTCAAACCTGGGAAGAAAAGGAAGGGAATAAATATAGCAAAATCGGATTGGGAAAATCATTTCAAAAAACTACTAGGGGCAAATGAGGAAAATAGGGAAAACGAAGGGGAAGTTGAGAGAGAGAAAAAAGGTATGGTAAGCAACGAGAATGACGTACTGGGTGAGCTCGATGGGGAGATAACTTTTGCAGAAGTAAAAGAGGGTTTGTCGAAAATGAAAAATAATAAAGCAGCAGGAGAAGACGGGTTAATAGTGGAATGTTTGAAAGAACTACCAATGAATTGGACAGGGGAATTGGCGGAAGTATTAAACGAAACGTTAAAAAAAGGAGAGTTAATAAAAGGATGGGAAACAGCAAGAATATACCCAATACATAAAGGGGGGGATGAAGGCGAAACCTCAAATTATAGGGGAGTTTCACTGCTTGACATTGGATATAAACTACTAACGAATATAATGGCAAGTAGACTGAGAAACTGGTTAGAGGAAAAAGGAAAAATTAAGGAAAATCAGGCGGGGTTCAGGGAAAATAGAAGCACAAGGGATCATATATTTGCACTCAACAGCATAATAAATAATAAGATTAAAGGAACTGGGAAGAAATTATATACAGGCTTCATAGATTTTAAAACAGCCTTCGATTCGGTGGATAGGGATATATTATTTAGGAAATTAGAAGAAATAGGGATAAATGGGAAATTTTTAAGGCTTATCAAGTCAATATATAGGAAAACGGAAAATGAAATAATTACGACGGAAGGGATCTCAAGGAAATTTAGAACGGAGAGAGGGGTTAAGCAAGGATGCCCGCTAAGCCCAACATTATTTAACATTTTTATAGAGGATATGGAAAAGGAGTGGGAAAGGAAAAATGAGGGGGGGGGACAGTGATAGGGAAAGTTAAAATATTCTGCTTGAAATTCGCGGATGATGTAGTAATTCTTTCGGATAGCAAGGAGGGCTTGGCGAGCATGTTCAAGGATCTAGAAAAGTACAGTGTTAGGAATAAAATAGAAGTATACACCAAAAAGACTAAAGTAATGATTTTTAAGAAAGGAGGAAAAACAGGGAAAGGGGAAAAATGGATGTTTAAGGGAAAAGAGCTTGAAATATGTAAAGAATATAAGTACTTAGGCTTTTGGTTTACGACTACTAACTCTTACACAACTCACTTAAAGAAAATAGTCGCGAAAGCAACAAAGGCAACAAACATGGTTTGGGGGGTTTGGAAAAGAGCGAAAATTGAAAACCTGAAAGAGAGAATTTATCTTCTAGACACGATTGTAAAAGCAGGATGCATGCAGGGGGTGGAAATATGGGGATGGGAACGATGGGAAAATTTGGAAAGAATACAAAATAGGTACATGGAAATGGCAATGGGGTTAAATAGCAATACGCCGGCATATATATACAGGATGGAAGCAGGCAAGAACAGCGTAGAGATAGGAACGAGGAAAAGAGCGCTAGATTATATAGTAAAAATAAAGGAAATGGGGGAGGAAAGGCTGCCAAAAATTTGTCTAAGGGAAGAAATAAGAGGAATAAAAAAATGGAAATGCATCTAAATGGGGTAAAAAAGTGGAAAAGGCATTTAAAGAGATAGGTGATGGAATAGGGCTAGAAGAAGCACTAGAAAGCAGGGACAAAAAAATTATAATAAAGAAATGTGAAAGAGCACTAGAAAGAAAAGTTGAACAAGAAATTCAAGGGGACTGGAACAAAATTGATAAATCAAGCTATTGGGACAAATATAAAGATTGGAAAATAAAATTAGGACGGGAGGAATATTGGGACAATAAGGAAATCGAGGGAAAATGGAAAGAACAGTGGGCAAGATTAAGATGTGGAAATGTTGATATTACAGGCAGCAAAGGTTACAAAGACAAAAAATGTAGGTTATGTAAAATAGAGGAACAAACGCTGGAACATAGTTGGAAATGTAGGATAGCTAGGGAAAAAATAAAGAAAAATATAGTAGAAGAAATAGATAAGGGAGGGCTAACTAAAGAAGAATGGGAAGTGCAAAAAGTATTGAAGAACATAATGAGAGGTGATCCGGTAATATATATATGCAGATATAGTAAAGAATATGAGACATTATTGAAAGTAGAAAAGGAGAAAGAAAACGAGTGAAGCTAGGAATCAAAGACAGATAGGTTAAGGAAAAAGTGATACCAGAGTAGAAAAGAAATAGTTTAAATAACTAGGAGTAAGGTAAATTGGAATAAGCGAATGATGTAAATAATGTAAAAAATGGCAAAAGCGAGTAATGTATAAAAAAAAAAAAAGTTATTATAATTTTAGTACAAATTTTATACGAATTTTTATAGATTAGGCACAACAAGTTAGAATATAAGGTCGAAAAATTGTCGGGATCAACTGTAAAAAGTGTACAAATGTAATACTATACATGGAAATAAAGAACTAACTAACTAACTATTAACAAACGGTTCGACTTTTAACAATCGTTATGAAAAAAACAATTTTAAAAACTAATAGCATTAACATTTTTGGGTATATTGTAATAGTCAGATAATAATGATTTAAATGAGTTTTTAAAATCACATCCCCTTTTAAAAGGTATTAAAATCGATCCTAGAGATGCCTTTTACGGTGGTCGTACAGGTAATACTTTTATTATGTACGAGATGAAAGGCAGCGAGAAAATTAAATATTTAGATGTGTTCATTGTATCCGTACATTATCCAGTGCGGAAAATACCCACTAGGCCATCCAAAGATTTATATTGGTCAAGAATTTAACGACCTAGCCGGTAATAATTGTGAAAATTTTAATAGTATCGAAGGGCTAATAAAATGTGATATTTTACCTCCGCGAAATTTATTTCATCCTGTTACCGGTAAAAATACACAACAAATTGCTTTTTCCAATGTGTCGTGCGTGCACAGAAATGCTAAATGAGCAAGAGTGCACGACCTGGAAAAAGAACGTATTTTTACCGGTACATGGATATCGGATGAGATAAAAAAAAGTTTAAAACGCGGTTATAAATTAATATTTCTCATATCAAAAGACGAGGTATTATGTGTTTCTGTAGTACATTAAAAAAACGGAAACCAGGTCGGGTTGTAGTAACGTTGCGATCGCCGCCTACACTAACGCACAGGCTCGTTTGTTATTGTACTCGTATTTAGAAAAATTAGATAAACGCGTACTTAACTACGATACCGACTCAATCATTTTTACAAGTGAACCGAGTGATGTGTAGGAGCTAAAAGTAGGGTCCATGCTAGGCGAAGTGGAAATTTACGGGAAAGGTTCATACATTAAAAAATTTGTTTCGGGAGGTCCGAAATTTAGGCTTATAATTTATATTTATACCGGAAGCGGAACGACCTTATCACGAAATGGATACGCGTTGGCGTCATCCGTGGACTTGTACGATTTCCGGTCCTACGAGTTGTGGTAAATCGGTATGGGTTCGAAAATTCATAAAGTTTCGTACTCAAATGACCGACGTTGATTTCGATAGGATTATTTTTTATTACGGAGAGTGACAAGATGGCTACAAAAGCCAAGAGTTTTTGTATGTTGAATTTCGCGAGGGTCTACCGAGACCCGAAGATTATTTAAACAATCCTTATTTGAAAAAATTAATTATAATCGACGACTTGATGCGTGAATCGTCAAACAGTGTTATAGTCGATTTATTTATCAAAGGATGTCATCATAAGAATATAAGTGTTAATCTTATAACTCAAAATATTTTTCATCAAGAACAGGATCAACGCGACGTCAGCTTAAACCCAAATTACATAGTGTTGTTTAAAAATCCTCGAGACCAAGCTCAAATCCGATACCTCGCGCGACAAGCGTACCCCGAAGACGCTAAATATTTGCAGGAAGCCTATCTAGATGCGGTAAAGCAGGCATACGGTTATCTTTTATTAGATTTGACACAGGCAACACCCGACGAGTTTCGATTTCGACGCTGTATTTTTGCAGACGAGTTTCATTACGTCTATGTGCCTAAAAATCGTAACAGTACATTTATAAAATATTTTTAGAAATACAATAAATAAAAGTATTAAATAGATGATACTTCAGTTAAAGAACAATAATGACAAAGACTACGTCGAAATCTTTTTTCCGAGTAAAAAATAAATCAAAAGTATTTGAACAAAGGTACGTTGTTCTGTTGCACGCTTTAGCACGAGCAAACAAAGAGCAACGTTTAGTAATATTAAAAACTGCCGATAAAAAATGAATTAAATATATTTGCGAGTGCACTTTAAATACTTTCATGCAACAAGACTAACGTCTGTTGAAAAAAAGAAGCGTATAATCGTTCAAAAGGGTGGTAATTTTTTGCCGTTTTTACTGCAGCATATAATATCAACGCTGTTTTCCACGCTTTTACAATAATAATGTAAAGAACAAAGAAAATGATTCTTATTCCCGCAGAACAGATTGAAAGAATTCAAAAGCCATCAGTTTCATCAAACTCTACGAACGGTAAACCCAACGAAAATGTTTCAAACTTGCAAACAACGCAAACTGCAGGCGATAATTTCTCCAGACTCGAGAATGAAATGAAAAGAGTTTTAGATTCTACAAACATTTTAGATGACAGAGATCGTTTAAAACCGTATATACAGTTATTACAACGTTACTTATTTTTTAAATCTGAAAAAAATATCCAAACCTATTGACAAATGACACAGTTGGAGAGATCGAAAACGAAATTACTTACGAATAATAATAAACAGTGTTCCACCCGTTTACAAAAGAAAATAAGAAATTTTTATGCAAAATTTTTTAAATCGTAACGACATTCGATTTCGAGTTGTGCGTAATCCGGACGTGAAGGCTGCGATGGTGAAACGAGTAAATCAAACTCTAAAAGAACGTATGTGGCGTTATTTCACACATAAAAATACTCGTAGGTACATTGACGTATTACAACACATCGTCAAGGCTTACAATAACACAAGACATTTCAGCACTAAAATGACACCGGCTTCAGTAAATATTCCCAACGAAGAAATTGCGCGAAAAAATTTAGAATGTCTCTGCAGAAACAAATTACCACAACGAAAAAAGAATACGTACAATCAGTCGAGACAAAAACGCTTTTTAAAAAGACTACGTCAGTGGATGGCAAGAGGAAATTTTTATAATTAAAAGTGTTGCGAAAAAACAAAACATTTACGTTTATACTTTGACCGAATTGGACGGTAAAAACATTGAAGGATTTTTTTATCCCGAGGGACTCACGGCCGTTGATAGTTGTCGCGTAGAAAATCGTGAACACAAAATAGATAAAATTTTACATAGTAAAGGCAAAGGTAAACGCAAACAGTATTTCGTCAGCTGGGCTGGATATTCTGAAAAATTTAATTCATGGGTCTCTGCCAGCGATTTAAAAGCATTGTAAAATGGATTCCGACGATTTTACCATTGTTTTGCCGATAGCTTTACAAGGACGATGGATGGTTGGACTAGCTGAGATACACGTACTCTGCACTACCCTACACTTGACCAGATAGGAATCAAAATTATCGGCAACGGAAAACTATTATTTTCAACACGGTATATACGACAATATTAATCAGCTTGTCGATTCTATAAACGACAGTTTATTCAAATATCCTTATCTATATTCAAATATACTTGTCTCTCTGCGTAGATGGTGTACTCACACCTTGTTCTCAGGTACTGGTATACATTTTCTTAACGAAGGAAATTCTATCAGTAGAGAGAATTACCCTAATGGTTATTGTCTATTCGCTTTCGATCTTACACCAGACTTTTCGGCAAATAGCTTTTCTCATTGAAATTTAGTAAAATCTGGAAGACTCACGATCGAAGTTGAATTTCAAAGTGCATTGAATAAAACTATTAATTGTATCGTTTATGCCGAATTTGACAACGTTCTTGAAATCGACTCCGCTAGACAGGTCATAACAGTGAAAAGAAAGAGGTCCTAAAGGTATTCAGTTATGTCAAGGAAAAACATATTGCGAATTCAGCTTGTTACCTTGAGTGGTGTAGTACAACTGACTCAAGTTCTTCGCAACTCAAACGGCATGGACAAGGTCGATTATATAATCGGTATTTAAGCGTATCACGACAAGAAAGGTCTATTTCTACCGAAAGAAATTGCTGTTCTCGGTGTAGATTACAATTTCATATCACACTGGCTGATCAAGGCCCCATACGAATACACAGAACTCTCCAAGAGTATCGTAGCCACAAACAGTTATTTAACGTGCAATCACCATGGCATAGAATGATTCGACGGTGAATCCAACAGTGTCGATGTGTACAACAGTCTACGTGAAGTTGCACGAAACGCCTTTAGGATCTACGTTAGGGGAATATCAAAAGTTTTATTCCTACAAAACGTTCTCGCTAGACAAATAATGAATTTGGAGGAGTTTAACTGTCCATCGTTTAGAAACCGTCCACGTGTTACGACCACTTTTATTTTTTACATGGATGGAAAAGAGAGTGCATGAGTTGTGCATTGACATATGCATATGAACTTCGTATTTGGCTGCATAAAACATTAGTCTATCGCCCTTCAACCAGTAAAGTCATAGATCTAAAAGAAAAAAAGAAGGAAGCTGAAAAAGAGGACACTAACAAGGACAAAGATGGCACACAATCATCACATCTTCAAAACAAGGAACTCCGTTTGCCAACATTAACTAAGTCAAGTCAGACCACTCCGATGACCGTAACTTGTACTGCATACTCAACTCCTGTAGATGCAACATACGTAAGTATTTCTACCATCTCGCAAAATACGATCGACGCCGATCATTTATACGACCTAATACGCGAGGAGGAAGAAGCCGCTGCATTTATATTGGCATTTTGTTAATATAAATTCATTAAAAGAATTAGGGGACGCTCTTAAAAACGACGAAAAGTCTCTAAGTTGCAATTGGGGTGAACGAAACTTTCAACTTAGTAAAATTTTACTCCCAGCGGAAAACACAGCAAATGGAACGGATGCCTACAGTCTTGTTTTCTACTGTAAAGAAATGGTAGAAAACTTTAAAAACTCATCCTTATTTATAGATGGAACATTCAAGTCTCGACCATCTATAAATTTAGGGAAAGCTTCCCAATTTCTTACGATTATGGATGAACATAAACAAAGGGTAAGCAAAAATATCTATTATAGCATGAACTATTTACTATACCTTTTATTAAAGTAAAAATGTTACAATTTAATAGTAGAACTTAAAACTATAAAATTTGAATGTTTTAATTGGTACTTAGTTTTTTAAATTAACTTTGAATAACTTTAATTTATTTACTGTTGAATTGTAATGTTTTTTCTTAGATAGTAGCTAGCCATTTTTTCGCTATTTAAAAAAAATGGCAAATTTCTAGTCTAAAAAACGTTAAACTTTTCTACTAGGGACCTTGAAACTATAATCACCATAACTATAATCTGCGTATTAATGCAAAAATTATTGCAGGGTATTCCTATTATATAGATACTGATGGAAAACAAATTAAAAAATTCGTATAAAATTCTTTTTAATCATTTAGTTGCGACATTCCCTAAATTAAATACGCAACTTATTACTTGAGATTTTGAAAAAAGCCTAAGAAGTGGTTTATAAACTATATTTCCTGAAGCTAAAATAGTCGGGTGTTATTTCCATTATGCCCAGGTAAATATATTTGATGAATGTTACATTACAAATATATAATATCGTACAAAATATAGTGACAGGTATTAAGATAAACCGGGTTATATCTGACGTATATCAATATATATTTCAATTTTTTATTTACTTTTGGGTAATAATATTAATTACTTTGACAATATTGTATACAAAAACAAGTTTTTTCCGATTAAGTTATTTTGTTGGTTCAGGTTGTTATCTATAGTTGAGAACCCCGTGTCTTGATAACTGCAAGTATATATATTTACATATTTTAAACCATATTTTGTGTACCCACGTCAAACTATTTTAAACCATGTTTGACAAAAAATCGTTTCAAAATTTGCTATCCATGTTTTAACAATTTTAAATAATATTTGTAGGCGATTTAGAGGAATGCAACTATGCGCCATTTAATAAACAAACTAAAAAGAAAAAGTCACCCGGATAAAATTATAATATTTATTATGTAAAACGAATCATTACTTTGGCTTTGCTGCCAGTTGATTTAATACTCGAAGGGTTGGATTACATTCTAAAATAAAGTAGTAAAAAATTTGAGGGTGATCGAAACGATAACAACTTTGTGAACTATTTAAAAAAAATGGTAAGTAAGTGTACATAATCTAAATTGATTTATTGGATGACATTATCATTCATCTATTGGAAATACAACTATAAGAGAAGAGACGTCTTCTCTTATCAATCTTTTCTCAACTATTCCATAAAAAATGACTCCCGTAAAATAGATTAATAAATTTTTAATTATTTATTTTAATTTTAATCTGCTATTATGTCTCGTAATAGGTTTAAATAAAATTTATCTGAATTTTGTGCATATCGACAGTCTCACAGAACGAACAATCTCATTGAGTCGTACCACCTTAAACTTAAGGATGTTCTATGGTTACGTCAAAGTTAACAGAATTTATGAAATTGAAGTATATCATTTGTAAGAGTGTCAGAAATGTCTATGAATTTTTTCTATATTTTTTTGCGCAAATTTTGAAGACATGCAACATAGAAGTTAACTTCTTATATATAGGCTTATATGGAGACTCGGAAAAAATGTGATTGATTTTAGAGTGCGATTGATGAAAAGTGTACAACATTTAATAAAAAATTACAAACATCACAAGTAAATATAAATAAAGCGGTATGCAAAATTTGAACCCATGTCACCGCGCAAAAGTTAAAGAAATTAATGAGAACATTAACAAAAAGTCAAGTTCATGGGCCGTGCGGGGAGCTGCGCGGTCATAGCAACGGTGTGCACGGAGAGAGGGGAGACTCCCTCTCTTCCCCGCATGGCAAGAAACCATAGAACATCTTTAATAACATTTTGCGACGTGGCCCAGAAATCAATAAATTATTTGGTATTTAATTACCTGCCTTTAACTTTAAAATGTATAACTTTTGAATATTTTTTTATTTGTTATAATTTTTTATTAATGGATCTGATAGAGATTGTTAGTTCTTCGTAGACTAATAAAGATCAGCTAGACATTATGGACCTCGATAATTTAGAAAATGAGTTGATTTCCAAAGAAAAACAAAACAAATATTAAAAAATACGGGAATTGAAAAATGTTAGTCTAATTTGGAGGAAAAGATATGGACCGTTTCCGACTTTTTAAAAAACGTGTCGGCACCAGAAACACAATTTTTCGATCATATCCCACCTTGCAATGGTACGTGCATAAAATACTCTCATGCTTTTTGTTTATCAGTGTATGATTTGTTACGGATGCGCTGAGAGGAGAGCAGTGAACATCACCGTACGAGGTAACGCGACGATGCTTGCCTCAGCGTCGCGTATTCGAAACCTTCGTCCGGTGGTCCGCCGCTCTCACGGCCCGAAAAGTGCAAGCTTGCACTAGCACCTGGCCGTGAGTTGCTCCTCGCAGACGCGCACCGAGTTAGTAGACAGAGAGTCGCGGCCTAGCGTATCCACGCGAAAACCTACATCAGGTACGCAAGAGGCAACCCATTCCGTAACAGATGGCATCCCTTGTGTGTCAGAGTGCGGTTGGTCGGTTGGAACTCTGGCAAGTGACGAACCTACAATACTCACGATTCCTACCTTATCCTCCATCAAGTTAATTAATAAGTTAATTGTCTCTCAGTCATGCCCAAAACCCATTTTCCGCGCGTTACGGCCTCTGAACTGCAGAGAAAAATAATGTCGACAATTTTACCGAGCAAGCAAGCCTCGAAAAAATAGTTGCATCCCGTGACGTCAAAATTACCACGCGGATTCACGCAACGCAGTCGACAATTAAGTCAAGTAGATACAAAGCATAATGATCTAAGGAGGAATAGTCGATAACGACGGGGACGTCGTTCTCTTGGCCGCCGGAGGTGTCACGGGCGTCTCCGCGCGACTTATAGGTGTATGAGAAGGATAGAGAGAGCGATAAGGTGTCTCGACTAATGTAAGCGTCGCATTGCAGCGCGGAAGTTAGCTCGATGGTCAGAGTACGAGATTCGTAATCCAAGGTCCGTGTGTTCGAATCCCGTCGTCCGCCTTTTTTCGCTCGTCGCCTTTTTAATCCGTAACAGATTATTTATTTTCATACTGATATAAGTGTTAACTGTGACCAACACTTACTGTTTTTAATTAAAACATTCGTAACAATAATATGTACTTACATTTTGCATTTAATTTTATTTTAGTATATGTGAAAAAAGTATGCCATCGAAAGAATTTGGGAGATAACAAAAAAATTTCAGATGTATACTTGCATGCATAAATCTAAACAGATCTAACATATGGATGATTCCTTATGGAATGCAGAGGCGATCCCTTCGATTTGGATGTAACTTTCGAAATTGACTACTTTTAGCTACCTAAATACGACTAAAATATTTAAAAAATTCCATTCTCTTAAAGAAGTTAAAAGTAGTTAATTCCCAATGTTTCAGACAAATGTAAGGGGTCTCTTCTTCATTCAATATGGAATCACCCATATATATATATATATATATATATATGTCGATTGATAACATTATTTATAAGAATTGATTAGATTATTTCAAATATTAACCATATTATCTATGTTTAAAGTATAGGTGTAATAGCGTACGTATCCAGTCTACTCAATATATATACACTTACTATCAAGAAGTTAGCAACATATATTTACGCTCCATACTTTATCAACAGAGCGATATAATATGGTAATAAAACTGAAAAAAAGTAAATTGCAGTAAGTTATAAGTAGAAAAATCAGAGAAAGAGGAAACTTTCGCTTATCAATAATGGTAAATTTCAAACTAAAATATTATCGCGTTTTCTAGAATACATTTACCGCATAAGTAGGAAAGCTAAATTCAACCGAGTGTAAAAACATCTTGACTTAAAAACGCAATAATATTTTGTTAACCCGTGAAAAAATGATTGCATGTAGAATGCATGTAAAACACATGTATGTTACATGTGGTCAGATGCACGTAATCTACATGTGTTTTATGACCGATTTCTGCATCTATAGTTCATCAATAAAGGTGTAGTTTTCGTGTACCGTTGATGTAGATGAGGTGTAAATGTAGTGTGTATGTACACAAAATTAATCTCATTCATGCTGCATTTTCACGTTATATATATATCAAACTTCATGAAAACTACATCTTTATTAACGTACATCATATGAAATAAGTGTATTTTACATGAATTCTTCATATAAGTTCTTTAAGAAACATTTACATGCATTTTACATAAATTTTGCATGTAACTTGTTAAAAAATGAATTTTACGTCAATGTCAATGCTTTTAATTTATTAAAAAAATAGAACATATTATAACTTTATATAACGTAAGTAATAACATTTACGAAATCAATAGTGATGTTTTTTTCGATATTTATCATTTTCTCTTGATTTTGATCTTTCTTTGGCTTTTCTATCGAAATGATACTTTCGCCTTTTATTTGTCTCATAATATCCTTCTCTTTTTCTTGAATCTTTTCTTCTTTTTTCGCTTGAAGGTTTCTTTTGATTAATCCTTCTATTTTAACTTTGTCTGCATCTTTTTTCCCCCTTTTCTACATATTTTTCTTTATTTTTACTCTTGCAACGAGAGCCCTTGCTATAAGCAATACACCGTGCTCTCGCGCTTAACATCTCGCGGAGCAAGCAGGATTAAGGGACTGCTTCCCACTCCTATACCGACGAACGAGAGACACCTAGCGGCCGTCAACGGGTATATATACCGGCGCGCGGACCAGAACGGGCAGTCGGCTTGGCGCAGTGGCCCGAGCAGAAGCACTCCCTCTCTACCTCGGTTCACCAGGTTGAGAGCGCGATCCTCTCGGGGGCTGAGACAAGCTCGAGTCCTGACCGTACCCTCGGTTCTCCAGAGTACGTCAGTAATAACCCGACTCGGTTCTCCCACTGGTTCACCGTGGGCGAAACGAGGAAGGTGCTTGGCCCCGCGACCGCGTACGTGCCCCCGCGACACCGTAACCGCGAAAGCAATAGACGACTCTCCTCGGTTCACCAGGATAGTCGTCTGCGAAACTTGCTCCTTTGGCTATCGGCGCACCATAGTGGAGGGAGGCAAGTCGACACCGTCGTACACACCTAGCCAGTTTCGTTTTAGCGTTTGGGTCGATAACCCTCTTGGTTCTCCAGAGGATTATCGACACCACCGAGATTTTCTGCCTTATCGACGATCGAGTCGCTCTCGTCGAGGGGTAACCGCGTCATTAGTATATTGTAACCTTGTATTCCGTATTAGTAATTATATTGCCTGGCTAGCATATCACACATATATTGTATATACACAGTCATAACACGCATGCGAATAGATTTATGTGACTAACGAGACTCTTCTTGTATTCATTTGTTGCAGAGACATAAGGACGAGCGGGTTATAATTTAGTTAAGCGAATAATAAATACTCATTTAGAAATAAAAAGTGTTGGTCTTTACTTAACCCCACCCTGGTTTCCTTACTTGGCAAAATCCCTCGGTTACACTCTCAATAATTATTTTTTCGTAAATAAATTATAATTGATTACTTTCTTGTATGCAAAGTCAAATACAATGAAGTTGCATAAACATATACTTGCATCTTTATTAGTTTAACGTTTGACTTCGCATCGATGCAACTTCAGTGTGATGGACTTTGAGAATTTGTTTGCGCTGCCGCTGCGTATGCTAATAAAATGTTCGTCGGAGTTAACGCACCAGGTCTAAATTATGAAGATGATTAATACCAGATTACTCAGATAAGTTTTTAAAAATATGAAAGTCTTTCAGATATAATAATACGACTTGGTTATAGGTCTGATTACCTACTAACCTTAAATTTTCTGTATCGAAAATTTTCTTGCTGCCATAATTTCTTTTCCGTTGCTTTAAATATAAAAAAATATATTTCGATACTTTGTGTTTTGCTTTTTTATTTCCAGATACCCGCAATCAGACTATCATAAAAAAAGAAAAATATGTATAGAAAATAGCAAAAAGATGCAGACAAAGTTAAAATAGAAGGATTAATCGAAAAGTAACCTTCAAACGAAAAAGAAAGAAAAGTTACTGAGGCTAAGAAGAAGGAAAAGGAAATAATTAGAAAAATACCAAAAAGATCAAGAGAGGTTAGTAGATAACATTCAAGAAAAAGAGAAAAATATTATGAGACAGATAAAAGGCGAAAGTATCATTTCGATGGAAAAGCCAAATAAAGATCAAAATAAAGAGAAATTGAAAAATATTACAAGAAAAGAAGAGAAAATCGATTTTACTACAAAAGATCAAGATCAAGATCTTACGAGAGAAGGAAAACTCAAGATAAATATCGAAAGAAACATCATTATTGATTTCGTAAATGTTATTAGGTACGTTATATAAAGTTATAATATGTTCAATTTTTTTAATAAATTAAAAGCATTTACATTGACGTAAAATTCATTTTTTAACAAGTTATATGCAAAATTTATGTAAAATGCATGTATATGTTTCTTAAAGAACTTATATTAAGAATTCATGTAAAATGCACTTATTTCATATGATGTACGTTGATAAAGATGTAGTTTTCATGAAGTTTAATCTATATATAACGTGAAATGCAGCATAAATGAGATTAATTTTGTGTACATCTGCACTACATTTACACCTCATCTACATCAACGGTACACGAAAACTATACCTTTATTGGTGAACTATAGATGCAGAAATCGGTCATAAAACACATGTAGATTACATGCATCTGACCACATGTAACATACATGTGTTTTACATGCATTCTACATGCAATCATTTTTTCACGGGTCGCTTAAGAATATATTTTTATACGCATAATTGAAAATATTTATTTACACTTTTGAAGTTGACAATCAGTTTTTCAAAACTTTTTTGACTATTATAAAACATTTATGAGTTGAAGGTATAATAATTGTTGGTTGCATTTGTATGTTTGCCAGTAATAAAGTAAAAATGATAAATTGATGTCAGAGACAATAATATATTACAAATGCACTGAAACCTTTTTAGATTCGTAAAGTTGCAATGCACAAATTTTTAAACATTTTTAAATTTATTTGTTAGCAATTGTTATCAAAATATTTGTCACACATACGATGATTGTCGAATATTAAATTGTAAGTAAAAAAACAAAGTATTCATTATTCGCAAAAAATTAATGAATAATTATTTTATATTTCGATAATATGTAACGTACACTTTTTAGAACCATATTCTAATTACACATTTTTAATTAAGATACGGCAAATATTCACCAATTAATTTACTGTAACGAGCTTAAAACGTATTTCGCTTAAAAAGCTTAAAAAGTAATTTGGAGGTTCCAGGTTCGTTTCCCGGCTCCGGCCGATTGATACAAGCAC
The DNA here is from genome assembly GCA_026168455.1 of Theocolax elegans. Taxonomy (NCBI): domain Eukaryota; kingdom Metazoa; phylum Arthropoda; class Insecta; order Hymenoptera; family Cerocephalidae; genus Theocolax; species Theocolax elegans. The sequence goes on from CM047426.1 coordinate 56,829,127, forward strand.
CACTGGGGAATATATTTTCACCAAGTGCTTTCTTCACCAAGAGATCGTATGAAGTCCATCGCTGATTAGCACCGAATCGGAAGCATTAAAAGAGCGACGTTAAAATATAAAAAAAAATAACTACTAAAACTGTCGTAGCGAATATACAAGAGTCCAGTGATGTTTATAATTAGATGTCAAGGAAATTTAAATATTTTGTAAAGTAATTTACGAATAGAAGTGTGTGTAAACAATTAAGTGAATGCATTTTTCTCTTAAAAGTATTAAATGGTACGTATTAAATATTCTGGATGGCTCTCTGCATGCATAAACTATTATTTTATCTGAACAGTATAAATTTGTATGCCTTGGCAGTATTCTTATATATAATTATATTTAACAATGTAGTGATCATGCGAATTCGTTAGAATAAGAATTAATCAAAATCTTAATATTTATATTTATACTTATTACTTATATTTATTTTTAGTTAACATTAAAACTTAAATTTATTTCCACAGAAGTAGAAGAATCATCATCATCTAAAGATCAAGAAGAATTATTAAACAAAATACAAACAAATTATAAAATAAGACACGTCAGTGACCTAAAATATATTATTTATAAGAATTAATAAACAACTTTTTCATGGAGATATTTTAAATAATTTATTAATTTATTACCTGTTCTTCACCATATATTAAATAATAATTGTGAATTAAATAGTAACAATTGTTTAGGTGCGTGTGTGTATATGTGTGTGAGCATGTGCGTATGTATGTGTGTTAGTTCACTATCGGAAAATCTCCATCTCAAAAAATTTAGAAGTATAACATCATATTAAATCCTACACACTCCTATTAAATTTGTTAAAATTTGTCGAAAAATCGCAAAATCATCGCTGAATGAAATTTTTAATCGCGTGTCATTTTTAAACTTTTGAAAAATCTTCATCTCAATAATTCATATTAAAGGTCTTTTCAAGCTCTACAAACTGATATTCAATTTTTTGAAGTTGGTCGAAAATTCGCAAAATTATCGCTGCTTGATATTTTAAATCATTAAATATTTTTGCAGTTGAAAAATCATTAAGTCAAATCAGACATATTACGCTGCGAATTTGCAACTATCGTATATACTGTTGCAATGTATCGCATTTTATACTGATTGTACAATCAGTCGTCAAGGAACAACTTTATATTTATTTGTGCATAAAAAAAATAAATGGCAAAACTATTAAAACCATATCTTTAAGGGGACGTCGGATTGTCAAAATTTTCATTTATTTCTATTAACATTAAGACGGTGCCATAGCGAAAAACTATCGATGAAGCGTAGGTAATGTAGTAAGCTGTAATGTACTAGCAGTGCCATCATCCGTTGTAACATTATATTACGCTATAAGCTTACAGTAGATGGCGCTAATCGTACATTCCAGCTATCATATTCATTTACCAATAACTTTTTGTGCATTGCATTATTTTACAAAAACCATTGGGGTTGCAAACTCAACAATTATCGATAATAGTATCAGTAATATAATATAACCTCAAAATAGATGATAATACTTGTATATTTTATTTATTTGACGGGATGTCAGACCCAAATCATAGAAATCTGCATCTTTCTAAATAAAAATTATATTTATAATATTACATTAAAAATCTGTAAAATTTTTAACGGATTGCTTAAACACTAGAAATGTCTTAACTTCTCAATTTTTTTAAGAAAAATTCATATTTTAAATATTAATTGATAAAACAATTTGTAGTCAGTAGGTATTAGTCAAAAAAAGCATACGTTTTCAACCCAAACGAAAACGAAAAAAGTAAAGTGACCCATTTCTGATTCCGACGTCCCCATAGAACGTCTGCTTTTCGCGCAACAAATTGCGTTACATTTAAAATATTACTTTTGTATTGTACAATGTAGTGAACTGTACCGTTTACTACACTTATTTACTACACTGCAGTGAATAATACTGTAAATACACTTATTTCTGCATTTCTCTATGCAGCGGACTATACCATCTAGAACGCAACTAGGAATATATTCCTTGCATTTCGTTATGCAAGTACTCCTCGTATTCATTTTACTTCAACCTTTTACCTTTACTGAATACATTCCTTGCATTTCGCTATGCATGTACTCGTCGTATTCGTTTTGCTTCAACCTTTTACCTTTACTGAATACATTCCTTGCATTTCGCTATGCAAGTACTCGTGGTATTCGTTTTGCTTCAACCTTTGAACACGTGCTGTGAATGGTACCAATTAGTACGCATAACTTCGGCATTTCACTGTGCAGTGGATTGACCATTCGATACTCTTAATTTTTACTTTCCACTATGCACCTGTTTAGACCATCCGGGATCCGATATTTCTGAATTTTTCTATGTAATGTATAGGTCCAATTAAGTCAATATGCATTGATTGTGCTTATTTCAAATGAGTAAATTTAAAATAGATGCATTTAGTTTATTCGATTATTAAATTTTTAATTTTATATTAATTATATAATGTGTATTGTTTTTTATTATTATTATTATTATATAGTGTGTGTTATCGTCGCGAAATGCCTTCCCGAAAAATTTTGTAAATCGGCATTGAAACGCCGCTGGCGCAATGAGAGTCGGGTGCGCTGAAACAGACCCTAAAATAATGTTTCAAATTGTATTATTTTTTCACTACCATGGACACCTTAGAAATTAAACAGATTTACACATTGGAGGTACTGTTACAGCGCATTGGGTTTTATACCAAAAATTTAGATTATTTTAAATATGATTATAATTTATAAATAAAAAACTTTTAACAAAATTTAGTGTAATGAAATAAGAATAAAAATGATAAAAAAATGGATACGTATTAAATATTAACTGTAAATTTTAAACTATATGAATTCTTTTACAGTTTAAATTTACATTTTAATAATTATAAATGTTAATGATAAATAGTAAAGTGCATGCACTTACTAAATTGTAGTATTTAGTGACTACTTATTAAAATTTTGGATTATTTCAAATGGATCTAAATAGAACATCATCTCCTAAAATTAATTTATTTATGGGATTAAGGATCATCCAAATGTTCTATGTCATTAACATTTTGTACTTTTAGAGTAATCGAACTTTCTTCTAAATAACTAAATTTTTGTATTAATTTTAAAGAAGGATGTATAACATTTTAGCGGCATAAAAATAATAACTTGTTTCTTCCATTTCTCCCGTAATTTGTAATTTGCACCCTCTTTTAAAATTTGCGTTTTGATTCATAATTATATCCAATTTATTTTCTCCCGTTAGTTACGGAGCCCACATATTTATTTTGATTATTGTAAACAAATTCATTCCTGAAATAACCTTCTAATTCTAATAAATACATATTCGTTTATTTAAAATATTGTTGTATATAAATATACATTTTCTACTCACTTATATATCCATACATTTTGAAATTGCATTTAAATCAATAACATTTAAATTTGATGAGGCCTGAGATGGCTCGGTCGGTAGGGCTTCGGGCTCGTAATCTGGAGGTCCCAGGTTCGATTCCCGGCCCCGGCCGATTGATACAAGCACCACTGGCGAATGTATTTTCAACAAGTGCTTTCTTCACTAAGACATCGTATGACCTCCGTCGCTGATTAGCACCGGTTTAGGAGCATAAAAAAGCGACGTTAAAATAAAAAAAAATTTAAATTTGATGTATTTTTTGGATATTAAATTCTTCTAAATATATTACCACTGTTAAAATTTGAATTTACTTTTGCCATTACTGTTTTTAATAGAATTATCTAAAAGAAATGCAATAATTAATGTATTTAATTTTTAACTTTATAATTAAAGAAGCCTTGAGGACCCTCCTTAGCTCCACAGGACTGCAGACCAGACAAAGAGACACCATCCAAGTGGAAGGCTAGGGATCTCCAACGCCAACCAGATTGCAGCTGTAAAAGAGTAGCTTAACTACTTAAGAGGACGAGGAGCAAGGAAGAGGATATACAGCTGTATGTAGAGGATGTGGGTCAAAAAAATACATGTACAGCTGTAGAAGGAACAGTATAAAACAGAATGAGGTTAGGTTGCTATACATATTTAATGTGTACAACAGATCTCTTAAACTATAAACTACATGAATACGCATACTCGCGTAATCCCTACAACTAGACAATTACCTGGAGCTGTGCGAGGAGCGGCCATCGGTCATCGTGGTTCGACGTCGTCTTGGACAGAGGATCGAGGCGGCTCCGGGCAGCGATACGGCGGCGGGTGAGCTTCGTGTCTGACCCTCACACCGTACTAATTAGTTGAAAAACAAAAAGATGGAACGAGTTAATTGTTGCATACACCATACACCATACAGCAGACTTGCGTCACTACAGCCTAAATATAGCGGTAATCGACTCGCGCGCTCGATTTAAAGAAAGACAAAAAAATTCACAAAAAGTAACATGCTAATTCCCCTTTAAATTTTTTAAAAAATGTCGGGTTTTTTTAAATTATCATAACTTTTTACAGAATCAAAGGCCATAAAAATGCTAAAGACCATTTGAAAGGTATTGCTCCAAGTTTTTTTTTAGACTTTTGGATAAAAAAGTCAATTGTGGCCCACTTACATTTTTTTAAGTTGAATATTGACATGTAGTTTATGTAACATTGACCTTGAGATTAGAAATTCTAACCCAGAAGGATAAATTTTAGATATGATTAGCAGCGAATGTTACATGTAATGTTCTATAGTAAAAGTTGATAGATTTTGAGTTAAATAACGGTAAACCCAGCTGGTGTTGAAAAAAACTTGGAAAAATTCACTTTTTGAGGTTAGAATAACTTTTGAGCTAATAAATTCTTGTACCTAAAAATTTTTTTCTGTATTCTGAAAAACATTTGCAATGTGTACCCAAAATTTGGTACATTTTAAAATTTTGATCGGACCATTTCACGTGGAATACCCCATATAAATACACTTCATTTTCCCTCTCATTTTAGCTTATACAGCTGTAATAACCAAGTGTTTAATTTTTTTTGTGTGCTTCTATAAGAGAAAATATTTTATTTTTAAATTGTAATACATATTATCGATAACAAATTTGCATTTTATAGTTATAATAATAGCTTGAAGCTGCTTAAAGCATTATATATTTTTTTTAAAGAATTATAATTTTTTTTGACAACATATGCTAAACATCCATACTATTTTTAATACCTTTTGCTATATCACGTTTGATTGAAATTGGTTTTTTTTACTGTATTATAAAATTAGTGCTTATTGAATTAACACACACATTTTGCTTGCATTATATATTGTTAACCTAATAAATAATTATAATTAAATTTTTGTTCCGAAAATATAAACTTAAATTTCAAATTTTTGAATATTTTCATACACATATGACTACACTTGATATTACTTACAGTGTTCACGTGCACACATACACACATACACTACCTATGAAATTCGGCAACGTCTGTTTTTCTCTCAGGCCACAATCGACCGCGAACGTGAACACATAAACTTTTGTAAACAACATCGTGTACATCGCTTTAAAGGCATAATAATTCTGTGTACAGTTAGTTATAATACACACATTTTAGTATGTGACAATTGTGCAGAGAATTATTTCTTGACGCACCTATAATTCATATCTGCTTCCCTCTGCAAACACTTGTCTTTCCCGTAAAATTAGTCTTCTCGCAATATTTTCTAGTCCTTCGAGTCGGATAGGATAAAACTCCAGACTATCAACGTGACTTGGAAATTTTACAAGGCATGTTTTTTATTGTTTATAAGTTCATCTATGCAATTGTGAATGATTGCATGAAAGGCAGTAAACAAGTTTTGCATCACTCAGAAGGGAAGTACTTGACCTCCGGGAAACGAATCTTATCTAACTTTGGTATGTCTTTTATAATATAAAAATATAAACATAGCCAAGTTATCTCTTGCCAATGGCAATAGCCTTTATGGGAGTTATTCGACATCTAATAATAATATCAGTAAAAATTACTTCCAATTTGATCGCTTACAACTCGGAAACAAATAAAGATAGGCACTCAAACCAAAATCGAGAAGAAAGTTAAGTTCAAGTAGATATGGTTTCCGAAAAAGAAGCTCAAATTGCTTAATTTGGAGTCAAGTTATACAGAAAATAAGCAATTGAAGAATTTCGGGCTAAAAAAAAACAATCAACTTTTGATATTAAATTTTGGTTAAAATATCTTCAATTTCTTAATTATATCATAACTTTACTCGAAATAGAGCAATTCTAGCTTTTTTTTTTGAATTTATATATACTTGAACGCAACTTTCTTCTCGATTTTGGTTTGAGTGCCTATCTTTAGTTGTTTCCGAGTTATAAGCTATTAAATTGAAAGTAATTTTTACTGATATTATTATTAGATCTCTAATAACTCCTGTAAAAGTTGCCATTGGCAAGTGATAACTTGACTTTGTTCATATTTTTATATTATAAAAGACATACTAAAGTTAGGATAAGATTCGTCTCCCGGAGGTCAAGTACTCTCCTTGTAAGTCAAACTCAAGAGGTATAATCGACTTGGAAAAATTTAAGGAACTTAACTGTAAAAGTGGTATATTTTTCGGTTAAGTGACTCGTGTGCAATGATCAATTGAAAAACTCATCGTATTACTGCTATCTAACTTGTAAGGTGTTTACAAGGGTAACGAAAATCTAGTGTGTGTGTTTACGTGCGGTCATTGATTTTTATAGACTCGAACTCTGTTGTTTTTCTCGATCGAATATTCGAATTTAACGTCGATCAACTGATTTACTTGTACAATTTTATCAATTTAAAGACAATATAACTTTCGCTTAATATATAGGTTCAAGATTTGATTGCCGCTCAAACAGATTGTGTTTATGATATTGGGACTCGTTTTTCATGCGTCCTTCTCGCGATCAAAACAAAGGCACATGACAGTTTGAATTATTTCAAGGAGAATTTTATCGAGTCTGCCGAAGAACTATCTTTAGACGAATATGCAAAATTTATCGATGCTGTCTTGAATCTCAACAAGGAGCAACGATCGACATAAAGGGTTCGTAATGCAAGAACTCACTCTGCCGGCAAGTATTTAAATTCATAATAATTGTAAGACGTCGAAGCCCTTGGTATGTCAAGGCCAACCGACGACACTTGTTTACTTTAACTCAAGTGTAAAATTACGTGCGCAACAATACGTAGGGATGAGAGCGCGAGAGTGTATGTGTGAGTTTTTCCTCTCTCATCCCTTTTTCGGGAAATTAGGCAATTGCCTTTTTAGTATGTCCCGATCCGCCGCTCGAGGCGGATGAACTTCTCCGGTGTCGAGACATAGTTCTCGTGTTTAAGGTCGACGAAAGGTGCGTGAGACGCGTAGGCCGAAGGCATTCGGATTATCTTCGTGCGGTCGCTTGTAAGTGCCCGAGTGAAATAGTGTCAGTGAAGGACGGGGTCGTGCGTGAGTGCTAACGCGGATGGCGATGTACTAGCCGCGGCATTGGGCCGCCTGCTCGTCACCTTTGCCGACAAGGGTCTCCGCTGACCAGGAGACCACCGGGACCAAGACCGGCTGGTTCATCCACGGGGCGCATCCCGGTAAGTTTTTTTTATATACCACCGTGACGCCCCCTTTATCGATTGTATGTGAGACCTCGGGAGTGTGTTCGGGTACGGATTCAAAAGGAGAGAAACAAGAAGAATTTATACTCCAGAATAATCTCAGAGTAATAAATGATCCCGATAGTATTGCAACAGTCGCAAATGAAGTCGGAGAAGGATACGCTGATGTAACTCTAACCTCACCAGATATAGCACAAAGAATACAAAACTGTAAAGTCCAAGAAAACTGGATATCAAGTGACCATAGAGCAATAACGTTTGAATTAGTGGAACAAGCTCAGGGAGATAGATACAGGAAGCAAGAGTACATAAGAGTTGCTCTTACAGTAGTTGGTGAAGAACTGTTAAGGCTGTACAACAATTGTCTAAAACTCGGTATATTTCTAAATACTTGGAAAACGGGCAAAGTAATAACAATCAAGAGGGGAAGAGAAAAAGATCCTGGTCTAATTAGATCATACAGACCAATATGCCTGCTGCCAGTTTTAGGAAAAATTCTGGAAGGTCTAATAATCAAAAAATTAGATCAAATTATGGAACCACGTCTGTCAGATAAACAATACGGTTTTAGAAAAGGAAGATCAACCCAGGGTTGCAAAAATTGTAATTACGAGAATATTTAATTAGTAATTACTTTTTGGCTTATTAATTAAACTCCATATTAATTCGAAATTACTTTAATACTGAGTAATTAAACTTTTTTTTAATTAATAATTACTTATGTACTGAGTAATTAAACTTTATTTTAATTATTAATTACTTATGTACTTAGTAATTAAACTTTGTTTTAATTAATAATTACTTTGGGACTGAGTAATTAAACTTTATTTTAATTATTAATTACTTTTGTACTGAGTAATTAAACTTTTTTTAATTAATAATTACTTATGTACTGAGTAATTAAACTTTATTTTAATTATTAATTACTTTTGTACTTAGTAATTAAACTATTTTTAATTAATAATTACTTTGGGACTGAGTAATTAAACTTTATTTTAATTATTAATTACTTTTGTACTGAGTAATTAAACTATTTTTTAATTAATAAATACTTTAGGACTGAGTATTTAAACCTTATTTAAATTAATAATTACATTTGAAATGAACTGTCCAGAAGCGTGGCAATCGAAAAAAGCCTCTCTACTGGAGCGGATGATGGTAAAGCAGTATTTAATTTTAAGAATAACTCAAAAACTGATAAGTAATCCTTACTCAGTGAAAAGTAATTATTAATTAAAAAAAAGTTTAATTACTCAGTAGAAAAGTAATTAGGAATTAAATAAAAGTTTAATTACTAAGTACAAAAGTAATTAATAATTAAAATAAAGTTTAATTACTCAGTAAAAAAGTAATTAATAATTAAAAAAAAGTTTAATTACTAAGTACAAAAGTAATTAATAATTAAAATAAAGTTTAATTACTCAGTACAAAAGTAATTAGTAATTAAAAAAAAGTTTAATTACTCAGTCCCAAAGTAATTATTAATTAAAAAAAGTTTAATTACTAAGTTCAAAAGTAATTAATAATTAAAATAAAGTTTAATTACTCAGTACATAAGTAATTATTAATTAAAAAAAGTTTAATTACTCAGTATAAAAGTAATTAAGAATTAAAAAAAAGTTTAATTAGTCAGTACGAAAGTAATTACTAATTAATGTAGGAATTGAATTAGAAAAGTAATTAAATATTTGCAACCCTGGATCAACCGAAGATGCGATAGTGTACTTAATGACCAAAGTACACTACTCAAGCAGTAGATACGTGCTCATAATGTTTCTGGACATTAAAGGAGCATTTGACAATGTATGGTGGCCGGGAGTACTTAAGAATCTGAGAGGCATAAACTGCCCCCGGAGACTGTACAATATCATTAAGGATTATCTCTGTAATAGGGAAGTTATTATAACCGAAGGTAGCAATTTTGCAAGCAAAATGTGACAAAGGGATGTCCGCAGAGATCTCTACTAGGACAAATTCTATGGAATGTCGTATTTGACGAAGTGCTTCACAAGTTAGACAGAGAAGGACATGAGACGATAGCCTGTGCAGATGACCAAGCTATTATAATCGAAGGAGAATCCCGTAAAGAACTGAAACGGAAAGGACAAATGGTCATAAATATAATAGAGAAATGGAGTGAAAATGTCAAAATAAAACAAGCCCCAGATAAGTGCGCAATGTTACTAGCGATGGGAACATTCCATCAAAAATGTTACCCACTAATCAGAATAAACGGACAAAGAATCAAAAGGCAGGAACCGTTTAAATATCTGGGCGTTTCTTTCGACAAAGGCCTCAGCGTACAAACGCATGTTACGGAGATCTCAAAGAAAACCAGAGGAATTTTCGAAAGGCTGGCCTTCCTAGCAAGAGAGGAATGAGGCTTAGGCTATCGATCTCTAGATATAATATACAAGGGAGTGTTCATACCCATAATTACATACACAGCAGCAGGTTGGTACGGGCTCACAAATAATGTCCAGAAAAAGAAACTCATAATGTCGCAAAGATATGCCCTGATGAAAACCACAGGAGCATACAGATCCATCTCGGCTGAATCCATTACGACAATCACGGGTCACCTACCGATTGACTTAGAATGTGAGAGAAAGATCGGATTATATTGCATAAGGAAAAGAAAAGAATACCGATATAAAAATTTCACAGTCCAATCGGAGGAAAGACTAACAGAAGGAGGCACACGAAGAGAAAGAAAATTGTCGATAGAAAAGCTTAACCAGGAAATAAGGAAGGAATAGCAGCTGAGATGGGGCAACACGATAAAAGGAAGACGCACATATGAGGTTTTACCCAGCATAGAAGAAAGACTAGCAAAGTTTTGGTTTAGACCGAGTAAATGGCTAATCCAAATACTCACTGGACATGGGAATTTTCAATCTTTCAGGAAAAGATTCAATTTCGTCGAGTCCAACCTATGCAGCTGCGGAGAGGCAGATACCCCTGAACATGCTCTATGGGCATGGGTGAAGTTCGAAACAATACTGCACAAATATGTACAGGATATGGAAAAAGCAGATAGAAACACGAAAGAGATGATGACAACCAAAGAGGGAATAGACAAACTAAACATGATGGTTAAAGACATTATGCTTGTAAAGATTGCTACCGAATATTTAGAAAAAGACTTGGCTTTAACCGCGACTATAGCAGAAATTAGCAGCTCCAGAAGAAGACGAAGTATGAATGATAGACGTAGGCCCAGTTAAACTTCCAGAACTAGAAGTAGGATAGAGAGAAAGGAAAAGCATAAATGAGCAGAGGGAGAAACTGAATGAGTGAAATACGGAAGATAGTAGATAAGCTAAAAATCAAAATTCGCACTAATAAATGTCGCATTAACAGTGGTAGTAGAACAGAGGTAATCAAGATAGACTAGAGACGTTGTACTAATAAAAGCAATAACTAACATTCCAGATAGGGAAACAAGGGTTTTTGTGAAATGAAAGTTGAGCGAAAGGAAAGAATGAATGAAAAAGCTCAGAATGAAAGGTAGGGTGAGTGAAAAAGTAGGTAGGAACTCCTTCTTTTAGAGTAGGTAAAGAAAAGATAAGGAAGAGAGAAGAAAGAAGAGAGAAGCGAAGAAAGAAGAGAGAAGGGAAGAAAGAAGAGAAAGGAAGAGAAGAGGAAAGAGCCTCAAGATCAGTTGGTCTTGCTCCCCTGAAAAAAGTAAAGAAATAAAGAAATAAAAACAAAGAATAAAAAATAAAACCGAAGCAATAAATAAGAACAAATGAGTAATGTATAATCGCAAGAGCAGGGAAATGCTAAAGCGAACTCCTTATGTTCTGTAGTCCAAATAACCGTCACAGTCGAAGGTATGAAACAGAGTAAGAAAGCAACAACGTGACACGGACGACCGCCGGTATGCCAGAGGCGAGGTACGGCGGCAATGATCTAGCTCTGTTTTTTTTGTGTTCGGGTACGCCGGTACCCGCACAGCGGGTTGTGGGAGCTAAAGTCTGCCACAATAAAGCTTGTTGCTAGCTAAACAATGAATGTTAAGTATCTTTGTGTGATTGTTTCGCAAAGATACGAGAGTTGTAAAATATAATTATTTAGATTCGAAAGTGAGTTAAATAATTCAACTCTTTTTGCATGTATTTCAATGATCGGCACTTAACCTAATATTTTCTATTCGTTATTTGCTGCGAATTTTTAATATATGTAAGAACTTTCTTTCCTGTTTTGTGTGTTTAAAAAAAGAAAATAATTATCTCCGCACATTTTTACCAATTATTTAGACTTGTTTGTTAGTTAAATAATTGGTCACAAACATTTTTGGTGTGTTTGAGTAAAATAATTCGGTGTATGAATTTAATTGTTTAGACTTGTTAGCAAGTTGAATAATTAAATTTTCATTTCCTTTTCGTTCAATGTATATAAAAAAGGAAATATAAATTATTTCACTTTGATAGCAACATAAACTATTTATTTAGTCCTTTTCAGGATAAAATAAATATATTTTGCTGGAAAAATTGTCGTTTGGGACTACAACTAGTGAAATAATTATTTTTTTGCAAACCGTACGGGATTTACAACATTTTGTAAATACCCCTACTTTTTTAAAATAATTTAATTAAAATTTGTATTTGTAGCGTAAATTATAAAGAAAAATTCTCTTGGCTCGAATAAGCAAAATAATAAATAGTGTCTTCGTGTGTGTGAATCACAAGACACTATCTATATTTATATATTTATTTAAAATTAATTATTTAGACTCGTTAACAAGATAAATAATTTGAATTTTTTTCTCTTTTCTTCCTTTATAATTTATTTTTTTATTTATTAATAGATTAAAGCTTTAATTATTTCAATTTCCGTATCAAAATAAATTCTCCTTTTCGCTAGTGAGGAATCTGTTGGATTATAACTGGCGAGGGAGGTATTTTAGGAAATCGTCAAAATTTGCCTTTGCTGGTAAATTACCGCCGATATTGAAATAATTTGAAGTTCTTTTTCTTGTTAATAATTATTTGGCTTAGAAGCAAAGCAACTGTATAGAGTCTTGGTATTTGCGAGTCGCAAGGCACTATTATAAACATTAATTATTTAAACTTGTGAACAAGTTAAATACGACCTCTGGTTGTCAAGTAGAGCAGTAAGAGTTTGCGTATCGGTTCGCATGAGAACAGTTACCGAAGGTTGGGCCTGGTAACTGTATGCCATGCATTGAGAGTGTGATGCTTGAGAATATTTGTGTGTGAGTGAATAGGTAATTCTCCCTTATTCGTAATTTACTTTTAATTATGACTAATAAGCTTCTGTTTTATTTCAGCTCCTAGATGGACCTAAACGGCGAGTTGATCGCTCTGACGGAGCAAATGCTCCAACAACGAGTGGTCGAACGCGGCGAACAAGGTCACTGTCGGTTTGAAAAGGAGGCGGCCGGAAATCGTCGTGCAGTATCGTCGGACGCCCGAGATCTGAAAGCAAGAGACGGCGTCACTCCATCTTCGCCTCAGCTCGTACTACTAGGGGCAAGCACACCGACTTCAGGGATCGCTGAAGAGGTAACTCCGGTATCTCCCGACTGCCTTGACGTACCTGTAGATAACCCGCTCGCTGGATGTGCCCAGCCGGTGCGGGACATCGAACAGGTACTAGTTGAGCTACAAGGGATACCACGTGTCTCAACGGTGGACCTATCGTTGTGGGTCAAGTCAACTCCAGTCAGCATCTATGCCGTCCGCCAACATCTACCCCGCAGAGTATGTAGAGGATCTGCGTGAGGCAGTACGGGAGCGAGAGAAGACCGGTGCCGAAAACCGCCCACGCTGCAAGAAGAAGTCTAGCGGCAAAAGGCAATTGTCGATGGACGTCTAAGTGTCAGGAATCCTCGCCACACCCCGAGCAACGGTTAAGCCGTATTCGGAGGCGGAGGCTACTACAATCGTGGTCCCATTGCAAGCAGGAAAACTCCAAGTTGGGGTCGAGTCGCTGACAAAGCAGGCAAAGACTGGGTCATCCACCGCTGGTCCAATTCTAACTACGGGAGTTGTCTTCTGACGATTGGTACCCATTCCATTCGATCATTCGATTGACCCCCCTAAAAACGGAAATCGTCACACAATCTATTCGCGGCGAATAAAGTATTTAAATTCATAATAATTGTAAGTCGTCGGAGTCTTTGGTATGTCAAGGCCAACGAACGACAGTTGTTTACTTTAACTCAAGTGTACAATTACATGCGCAACAATACGTAGAGATGAGAGCGCGAGAGTGTATGTATGTATTTCTCCTCTCTCATCTCTTTTTCGGGAAATTAGGCAATTGCCTATTTAGTATGTCCCGATCCGCCGCTCGAGGCGGATGAACTTCTCCGGTGCCGAGACATAGTTCTCGTGTTTAAGGTCGACGAAAGGTGCGTGAGGCGCGTAGGCCGAAGGCATCCGGATTATCTTCGTGCAGTCGCTTGTAAGTGCCCGAGTGAAATAGTGTGAGTTAAGGTTGGGGTCGTGCGTGAGTGCTAACGCGGATCGCGAGGTACTAGCCGCGGTATTAGGCCGCCTGCTCGTCACGTTTGCCGACAAGGGTCTCCGCTGACCAGGAGACCACCGGGACCAGGATCGACTGGTTTATACACGGGGCGCATCCCGGTAAGTTTTTGTTTTATACTACCGTGACGCCCCCTTTCCCGAGTGTATGTGAGACCTCGGGAGTGTGTTAGGGTACGCCGGTACCTGCACAGCGGGTGATGTGAGCTAAAGTCTGCCATAGGCGAGGATCTCGATTCGGCAGGCTTCTCGAAATTTCCGCCTGCACGTTAATTAAATTAAAATAAATGCCACTTTTATTGTATTTTAATTATTGAATAATTATTGTATCTCCCCGTTCCCGCCGACATTTTATCAATTAATTCCTATGCATCGTTCGTCCCGGCAAACATGTTCCTGGCGACAATTGCCAGCATCTTCGCGATAAATAAAAAATTGTGTACACGGTATTGGGTAATGCGGCCCAACGTTAATTAATAATCATAAAACTTAATTATTACTACGGGTACGCAAATACCACGTCACAGATAATAACTCAGGCAGTTACATGATTCGGTCAACGAAGCGAAAGAAACTCTCGAAGTGCTGCAGCGGCCCGTTTAGCACTGGGATGACATCTTAGTATATCTCGTGGTTCAACGACTTGATTCACGCACTCGGCGAGATTGGCAAATATCTCAAAGCGAATCTACGAAACCTACTAAGTATGAAATTTTAGATAGAGTTTTAAAACATCGTATCTACAGTGTTACATCGCATGCTACTACTCAACAAGAACAACAATGTTTTTTTGCTAAGGACATTATTTTATTGCTTTGTGCAACAATTTTAACACGACTGCTCTCGACAAACGACGCTCGTTTGTAAAAGATAATAATCTTTGTTATAATTGTTTAAACTCTCATCGAATCAAAGACTGTCGTAGTAAGAAAACCTTGCAAATCTTGCCAAAATCGACATCACTCGCTGCTGCCCATTGCTTCGGACTCAGATGGACGTCAACCAACTACTTCCAATACTGAGACTTCAAGTGAGAAAAGGCGCTCCATCAACTGCAGTTTTGTCTCATACCATCAAGGCAAATTTATATCATCGGACAATTTTACTCGCAACTGCAAGAGTAATTGTACTTTCTGAGCTTCAAAGGCAATGTGAAGTAAGGGCACTCATCGATCTGTGTTCTGAGGCATGATTTATCTCAGAATCTCTCGCTCAACTTTTGAAATGAACTCGTCAAGCTGTTCCCGTGCCTGTAACTGGAGTTAGCGCTACACAGTGCCAAACTGTCGAAACACAGGCAACCGTATCAATATCTTCTCATTTTGATATGTCCCAATCATGGATATTAAAAGCTTTAATTTTACCTCGACTTACAGATTACTCTCCAACTCCGTTCATTTGGGAAGCGTCATCTAAACTCATACACGGTCTTACCATGGCAGATCCCTACTTTGATTCTATAGACTCCGTAGATATGATCGTAGGTGCCGACGTTTACCCAAAATAATTTCTGATGGCCTTAAAAGTGGTAACCATGACGATCTCATCGCTCAATCGAGATATTTAGGTTGGATTCTCACAGGAGCCATTTCTCAAAGTTGCCTGTCAACATGCTCAGTCGATAACCAGTAATCAAATTAAGGTTGATCGAGATCTCTCAGAAATCCTAGAACGCTTCTGGCAACAAAAAGACGTTTGTGTGACTGCATCTCAAGTACTTTCAGCGGACGACCTTGAGTGCGCAAATCACTTTGTTTCTACTCACACACGAACTACGGAAGGAAGGTATGTGCTTCGTTTGCCTTTCAAGCAAAATAAATCGCACTTAGGCGATTCATCGATTGCAGCTATCTCAATGTTGCAATACCAGATGTTCATGTAAGAATACGCAGCTCTCGACCACATCAGCGAAGTTAACCTCTCAAAAGACATTTTAGCAAGAAATCAGAGCTTTACCTGCCACATCATGGTATTCTCGATGTCGCTGATGAAAAGGAAAAACTACGCGTAGTTTTCAATGATTTAGTAAAACTTATTCGCGGATTGGCTATCAATGACTGCCTTCACGTAGGTTCGAAGCTGCAAACGGAGATTCTCGACATTTTACTTCGTTGGCGAATGCATGGATTCGTTTTCTCGGCGGACATCCAAAAGATGTTTCGTCAAATCCTTATATCTCAAGATGATCAACAGTTTCAGAAAATTCTTTGGCGTCCATCGGCTGATCAACCTATCAAGACGTTTTGTCTCTCGACCGTTGGTTTGCGGACGTTTTGTCGAAAACCATTTTATCGACGGACATTTTATCGAGGACATTTCGTCGAAAGGACGTTTCGTCGAAAACTATTTTGTCGAATGGACATTTGATCGAAAACCGTTTTGTCGAAAGGACATTTAATCGAAAACCGTTTTGTCGAACAGACGTTTCGTCGAAAACCATTTTGTCGAATGGACATTTCGTCAAAAACCTTTTTGTCGAAATACCTTTTCATCGAAACGACATTTTGTCGAAATATATTAATTTTTTTGTGTACAAAATTTGTTTAAATTTGCTGTTCTCGGTTTTTAATCCAGAGTCACGACGTGGACGTGTCAGCAATGACTCCATTATTTTTTTTTGTATTTCAGTTTTTTTTGTTTTTTTTTGTTTTTTTATGTTATTATAATATATATATAACCCAATAACCCAATAACCCAATAACCCGATAACCATACTAACCCAATACCTAACTCGGGGTGTGGCAGATCGCATACTTTGGCTGTGTTGGTTAACCCAAATGGGTTAACTCTGGCTGACACTTTATATTTCCAACACTCAGTTTGTAATCACATATAAATAATCATTTATAGGAACAAAAATATTTTTTTTTCGACGAAATGTCCTTTCGATCAAATGTTTCTTCGACCAAACGGTTTTCGACAAAATGGTTTAAGACAAAATGTCCTTTCGACGAAACGTCCTTTCGATCAAATGATTTTCGACGAAACGTCCTTTCGATCAAATGGTTTTCGACAAAACGTCCTTTCGATCAAATGGTTTTCGACCAAACGTCCGTTCGACAAAACGGTTTTCGATCAAATGTCCCTCGATCAAATGTCTTTCGATCAAATGGTTTCGATCAAATGTCCGGAAACGTCGACCGTTACTTATGGTATTGCTAGTTCTCCTTGACAATACGGACATTACATCAGCTTGCTCACAACGAAACGAATAAATATCCATCAGCGTCTCGAATTCTACTGCGACATAGTTATGTTGATGATATTTTAGCAGAAGGTGACACACTCGAAGAAGTTATATCCCTGCAAAAGGAGTTAACTGTCTTGCTCAAGGCGGGCGGCTTTTCATTGAGGAAATGGACGGCTAATCATTTAAGTATATTATCGCCGTTACCTTATCATCAAATACCTCCTTCTCTTCAACGCGTTTAAAATCAGACAGGAGTATTCCAAATGCTAGGTATTTCCTGGCAACCAACTGAAGATTGTTTCTCATTCTGCCTGAACGGTGAGCCAAGTACACGCGAACAAAACAAAGAGGAGTGCACTTTCATTTATCGGACGTCTCTACGATCCAGTTGGGTGGATAACACCAATTCTCGTTACTTTTAAGATTTTTATGCAGAGTCTTTGTCATCTTGGACTAAATTGGGACGATCCACTCCCAGATGAACTACAAAAACGATGGAATCAATGCACGAAACAACTGGATAATCTTGACTCTTATCGAATACCTCGTTGGATAAAGTAACCTCAAACTGAGTTTTCTCTGAACTGCGCGGATTTGCAGATGCCTCTGAAAAGGCTTATGGCGCAATTGTTTATATACGTACTGTCAACATGTAAGATGAGGTGCGCCGTATCATATTAACGTCAAAAACGAAAGTTGCTCCATTAAAACAGGTTTCATTGCCCAGTTTGAAGCTTTCAGCTGCTCACCTGCTTATTCAACTTGTAAAGCGAGTACAATCTTTATTAGAAATTGTAGATTAGGTATTGTATCGATAATTGATGAACACACTATATTGTTTACATTACATTGCAACGTTTCGATGGAAATTCTCCATCCTCTTCAGGCATTACCTTTATTACACATATTTTACATTAGATTAGAATAACAAGATTGAATATAAATATATTATAATTATTACATTGGTAACTTACTACACGTCAATATTCATTAAAAATTATAAAAATTCTTTCGTAGTATCTCTGAATCGTTGCACTATGAATTAAAGACAAAGTATAATAAATACATATTCTCGAAGATAAGTATTGCACAGAAGTTAAGGTTATATAGCCAACATTTACCTCTCCTTTATGTGATTTACACATTATTATAAAAATAGAAATCAAAAAAATAAAATAAATAAATAAATAAACAATAAATAAATAAATAAATAATTAATTGGAACAAAACACAACGTTTTTAACACAAAGAAAAAGCAAAAGCAGTCAGGTAAACACGAATGAAAACATGACAGACGGTTATTATATGAGTCATTTAAATCTTATTGACATGCGCAATTATGTACAATTATTAGATAAGCGCGCGAAATATTATAATACGGCGCGAAAATTCAAAATTTGTAATTGTATATTATAAGTGTAAATTCATGATAGGGAAATTAATAAATGATAATACTTTTAATATTTAATTAATACATTATTTTTACATAAAAATTATTTTTACCAAAACTCAAATCACTCATAATACAATTAATCTGCGGCTATTGTAACCTGACTAGAAATTAGTTAAGAACTAAAGGAGAAATAAATATTAGCTATCTATAATTTACTTTCATTTTATTAACAATATCATTATAGTGATGACTAAGACTTCTAACATCTTCCTTTACATTTATAGGATTATTTTCTAATTTAATATGAAGCATTTCAGATATAATTCTTTTTCTCCAATTACATTCCTTATCAACAATTTTTATATTTTCAAAATCAAAAGAATGATTATAATCACTAATATGATCATTAATTACATATTGATTGTTTGATTTCTTTGTATTAGATATATGTTCCTTTATTCTACATTTTAACTGTCGTTTAGTTTCTCCAATATATGCCGAATTACAATCTTTACACTTTATTCTATACACTACGTTAGTTTCGGAGTCTCTGGAATTTTTATCTTTTCCTCTCACAATGATACTGTTAAAGTTATTAGGAATTTTTGGTACCACTCTAATATTGTTATATTTCAAAGAACTTTTGGTTTTTTCATAAAAATCTGGTATATAAGGAATACAAAGTGTTGTTATGTAATTTTTATTATTATTAATACGATTGTTAGTACTTTTTTCTTCATTATGTCTTATTTTTTCCAACCTCTTTCGTATATTATTATGAATAAAATCTCTAGGATAATTGTTTATTTTTAAGAATTCTTTAACTATTTCAATATTGGATTCATGGAATTTGTTATGTGCTAAAAGTATAGCTTTGTCAACTAAAGTAAAAATCATAGCCCTTTTTTGAGCTGTTGTGTGATTGGACTCAAAATTTAAAAATCTACCAGAAAACGTATTTTTTCTGTACCAATTAGTAATTATTTTATTATTCTCAGTTACAATTAACGACACTTCTAAAAAATTAATACTTCTATTTTTCTCCTTTTCACAAGTGAATACTAATCTTTGGTGATAATTATTAAATGTTTTTAATACTAATTTTAATTTCTTTTCTGGAATACACATAATGGTATCATCTACATATCTGTAGTAAAAAACTGGTTTAAAGTCTAAGTTATCTAAACATTCTTCTTCTAAATCACTCATAACTAAATTTGCAAAAGTTGGACTAACTGGACTTCCCATTGGAGAACCGAAAGTTTGTTGATAATATTTATTATTCCATTGAAAAAAAGTATTATTCATTAAAAATTTAACGATACAGATTAATTCATCCAGTGGAATATTATATTTCGTTAAAATTAAGTGGTATCTTTTTTCTATGCTCTTTATAACTAAATCTAAAGGAATATTAGTAAAAAGAGAAACTACATCTAAGGAAACTAAAATATATTGATCAGGTATGTCACAGTTTTTAATTTTATCAATTAAATCTTTACTATTTTTGACAAAAGATTTTGCATTATTAACACTATTTGTAATAATTTTATTAATAAATTTAGATAATATATACGTAGGACTACCTATACTCGATACGATTGGTCTTAGTGGAATATCAGGTTTATGTATTTTAGGTAGTCCGTAAATTTTTGGTAATGGTTTAGCTATACTTTTAGCACATAACAAATTCCATGAATCCAATATTGAAATAGTTAAAGAATTCTTAAAAATAAACAATTATCCTAGAGATTTTATTCATAATAATATACGAAAGAGGTTGGAAAAAATAAGACATAATGAAGAAAAAAGTACTAACAATCGTATTAATAATAATAAAAATTACATAACAACACTTTGTATTCCTTATATACCAGATTTTTATGAAAAAACCAAAAGTTCTTTGAAATATAACAATATTAGAGTGGTACCAAAAATTCCTAACAACTTTAACAGTATCATTGTGAGAGGAAAAGATAAAAATTCCAGAGACTCCGAAACTAACGTAGTGTATAGAATAAAGTGTAAAGATTGTAATTCGGCATATATTGGAGAAACTAAACGACAGTTAAAATGTAGAATAAAGGAACATATATCTAATACAAAGAAATCAAACAATCAATATGTAATTAATGATCATATTAGTGATTATAATCATTCTTTTGATTTTGAAAATATAAAAATTGTTGATAAGGAATGTAATTGGAGAAAAAGAATTATATCTGAAATGCTTCATATTAAATTAGAAAATAATCCTATAAATGTAAAGGAAGATGTTAGAAATCTTAGTCATCACTATATGATATTGTTAATAAAATGAAAGTAAATTATAGATAGCTAATATTTATTTCTCCTTTAGTTCTTAACTAATTTCTAGTCAGGTTACAATAGCCGCAGATTAATTGTATTATGAGTGATTTGAGTTTGGTAAAAATAATTTTTATGTAAAAATAATGTATTAATTAAATTTTAAAAGTATTATCATTTATTAATTTCCCTATCATGAATTTACACTTATAATATACAATTACAAATTTTGAATTTTCGCGCCGTATTATAATATTTCACGCGCTTATCTAATAATTGTACATAATTGCGCATGTCAATAAGATTTAAATGACTCATATAATAACCGTCTGTCATGTTTTCATTCGTGTTTACCTGACTGCTTTTGCTTTTTCTTTGTGTTAAATACGTTGTGTTTTGTTCCAATTAATTATTTATTATTCTCAGTTACAATTAACGACACTTCTAAAAAATTAATACTTCTTTATTTTCTCCTTTTCACAAGTGAATACTAATCTTTGGTGATAATTATTAAATGTTTTTAATACTAATTTAATTTATTTTCTGGAATACACATAATGGTATCATCTACATATCTGTAGTAAAAAACTGGTTTAAAGTCTAATTTCTAAACATTCTTCTTCTAAATCACTCATAACTAAATTTGCAAAAGTTGGACTAACTGGACTTCCCATTGGAGAACCGAAAGTTTGTTGATAATATTTATTATTCCATTGAAAAAAAGTATTATTCATTAAAAATTTAACGATACAGATTAATTCATCCAGTGGAATATTATATTTCGTTAAAATTAAGTGGTATCTTTTTTCTATGCTCTTTATAACTAAATCTAAAGGAATATTAGTAAAAAGAGAAACTACATCTAAGGAAACTAAAATATATTGATCAGGTATGTCACAGTTTTTAATTTTATCAATTAAATCTTTACTATTTTTGACAAAAGATTTTGCATTATTAACACTATTTGTAATAATTTTATTAATAAATTTAGATAATATATACGTAGGACTACCTATACTCGATACGATTGGTCTTAGTGGAATATCAGGTTTATGTATTTTAGGTAGTCCGTAAATTTTTGGTAATGGTTTAGCTATACTTTTAGCACATAACAAATTCCATGAATCCAATATTGAAATAGTTAAAGAATTCTTAAAAATAAACAATTATCCTAGAGATTTTATTCATAATAATATACGAAAGAGGTTGGAAAAAATAAGACATAATGAAGAAAAAAGTACTAACAATCGTATTAATAATAATAAAAATTACATAACAACACTTTGTATTCCTTATATACCAGATTTTTATGAAAAAACCAAAAGTTCTTTGAAATATAACAATATTAGAGTGGTACCAAAAATTCCTAACAACTTTAACAGTATCATTGTGAGAGGAAAAGATAAAAATTCCAGAGACTCCGAAACTAACGTAGTGTATAGAATAAAGTGTAAAGATTGTAATTCGGCATATATTGGAGAAACTAAACGACAGTTAAAATGTAGAATAAAGGAACATATATCTAATACAAAGAAATCAAACAATCAATATGTAATTAATGATCATATTAGTGATTATAATCATTCTTTTGATTTTGAAAATATAAAAATTGTTGATAAGGAATGTAATTGGAGAAAAAGAATTATATCTGAAATGCTTCATATTAAATTAGAAAATAATCCTATAAATGTAAAGGAAGATGTTAGAAATCTTAGTCATCACTATAATGATATTGTTAATAAAATGAAAGTAAATTATAGATAGCTAATATTTATTTCTCCTTTAGTTCTTAACTAATTTCTAGTCAGGTTACAATAGCCGCAGATTAATTGTATTATGAGTGATTTGAGTTTTGGTAAAAATAATTTTTATGTAAAAATAATGTATTAATTAAATTTTAAAAGTATTATCATTTATTAATTTCCCTATCATGAATTTACACTTATAATATACAATTACAAATTTTGAATTTTCGCGCCGTATTATAATATTTCACGCGCTTATCTAATAATTGTACATAATTGCGCATGTCAATAAGATTTAAATGACTCATATAATAACCGTCTGTCATGTTTTCATTCGTGTTTACCTGACTGCTTTTGCTTTTTCTTTGTGTTAAATACGTTGTGTTTTGTTCCAATTAATTATTTATTTATTTATTGTTTATTTATTTATTTATTTTATTTTTTTGATTTCTATTTTTATAATAATGTGTAAATCACATAAAGGAGAGGTAAATGTTGGCTATATAACCTTAACTTCTGTGCAATACTTATCTTCGAGAATATGTATTTATTATACTTTGTCTTTAATTCATAGTGCAACGATTCAGAGATACTACGAAAGAATTTTTATAATTTTTAATGAATATTGATGTGTAGTAAGTTACCAATGTAATAATTATAATATATTTATATTCAATCTTGTTATTCTAATCTAATGTAAAATATGTGTAATAAAAGTAATGCCTGAAGAGGATGGAGAATTTCCATCGAAACGTTGCAATGTAATGTAAACAATACAGTGTGTTCATCAATTATCGATACAATACCTAATCTACAATTTCAACTGCGTGGACGATATTAATATAACTAAAGAATTTAATCTTTATTAGAGTTGGGTGACTCTGCCTGTCACTTGTGGTCTGACTCAACGATCACTTTCTCTTGGATTCGAGGTCACCCTACTCAATGGAAAACATACGTGGCGATCAGGGTATCAGAGATTCAAACAACCCTGCCTCAAGTATGCTGGCACCATGTTCCTGATAAGGAGAAAATGGACCTGACTTTCTTATTCTATTGCCCTGAAGTTTGATCTACAATAAATCTCACAGCAAATTTAATTCATCATCAGAAAAATGAATCACTCTTAAAATTCTCATCGTTAAATCATTTGTTACGTGTTACCGCAAGATGCCTAGAGTTTATACAAAAACTCAAAAGACAGGTTACACTAAAGTTACTGCACAACATGGCATCAATTACACGCATCATGGAATTGACTCCGTGTACACTCCTCAATACGCTCAAATTTTGGATCAATCGAACTCAAGCTTTATTTTTCAATGAAGAATTATGCATATTAACCCGTGCATCAGGAATTCCAAACAAAAGTTCTATTAATCGTTTATCACCATACCTCGATGATGAAGGATTACTTACAGTAGGTGGACGACTTAAACATTCTCTCTTACATCCTGATAAGAAACACCCGATTATTCTACTAGTACAAGACGCTCACGCCTAAACATTCCACGGAGGAACACAAACCTTAATTATATTAGGAAAATTTTGAATAACTCGTTGAAGACAACTTGTTAAAAGAGTATTGTTCCAATGTTTGATCGTTTCTGCACATAGGTTACGTTGGACCTATCAATTTAAAGTGCTCTAAAGGAAGAGGCAAAAAGTCCTACAAAGGATATATCCCAGTGTTTGTTTGTTTTACGACACGTGCTGTCCATCTCGAAGCTGGCTCAGGTTACTCTATCCATGATTTTTTACATGTTTTTCTTAGATTTACCGCACGTCGAGGAATTTGTGCAACTTTATCAAGTGATTGCGGTACCAACTTCATCGGTGCAGATCGAGAACTTCAAAACCTTTTTGAGACAGCTCACCTTCAAAATCAAAATACCGCTCGTCTGTTAGGAAATGATGGAACTAAATGTCGACTCAACCCCCCTTCTGCTCCTCATTTTGCAGGATTGTGGGAAGCGGCGGTTAAATCCGTGAAATTCCACCTTAACCTTTAGAGGGCCGGAAAACGCCTAGAGGCGTAAACATTTTTTTTCATAAGTACTCAATTTTTTTCATTTAAATAACTCAATTCAGGTGTGAGGGTGAACGAAGTCTCCAAATATGATTCTGCAACCAAAAAAATTAAATTCAAAATAGGGGATACAATATGGCTAAGTTTCCAAGAAATTTCTAGTTTCGATGTCAATCCTACTTGAAAATTATGTGTAGGAGTTTCAGAAGTCACTAGTTACAATTTTTCATTCAGAATGCTCATATTTTTGGGTTCGCTAAATCCGAATCTGAAGTCGGATTGACCTCATGATCTTAGGGTCAAGGTCATTTGAAGGTCAAATTTGCAAAATGTCCATTTCGTTTGAAAATTACGTTTAGCAATAACTCGAAAGAATGTTTGAGGGAAAAAATTAGTAAATATGCTCGCTCTTGGCTATACCAAACGTTTTTAACGATTTTCTGAAATTGTGAAAATTTCAACATCTGGCCTTACCGTACCGGACCGGAATACGCCTCTAGGCGTAAGGGATCTGACTCACTAACATCGCAACTTAGTTCGGCTCTAACTCAGGGACCTTAGACCACATTCCTATAGAAAAATGCGATTTTCAAATTTTTCAAAACCCCGGCCCTCTAAAGGTTAAAAGAGTCATAGGTGAAGCTTTATTGACATTTGAGGAAATGAGTATTGTACCTTCTCAAATAGAGGCCTGCCTGAACTTAAGATCACTGCAACCTCTCACAGATGATCCATAAAATCTCTGTTCTAACGCCAGCACATTTTGTCATCGGAAATGCTCTCACAACCGTACCAGAAACATCAACCTCAGACATCGCAACACGACGGCTTTCGCGTTGGTATTTGCTTCGCTAAATGTATGGACATTTTGGGCAAGATGATCTACAGAAAACTTTCAAGAGTCGTAGCAAAGACCAAAATGGTGAGCACAACAATCTAACGTCGAACCTGGAAAATTGTGCCTCATACGCACAAACCTCATGCCTCCATGGAAATGCTAGCTTGCACGAATTATTGCAAATGAATTATTATCGAAACATTGCCTGGTAAGGACGGACTTGTGCGAGTTCTTAAACTCAAAACAGCTACATCAACGCTCACTCGGCCAATATCGAAGATCAGTATCCTGCATTTCGAACAAGAAATCAATAATTCACCAGGAACTGATGAAGGCGGGCGGGATGTTCCGAAAATATAAACATAAATTTCAAATTTTTGAATATTTTTATATACACACATACGACTACACTTAATATTACTAACATTGTTCATGCGCACACGTACACATATACACTACCTATGAAATTTGACAACGTCTGTTTTTCTGTCAGACCACATTCGACCGCGAACGTGAACACACATAAACTTTTGTAAACAACATCGTGTACATCGCCTTAAAGGCATAATAATTCTTTGTACAGTTAGTTATAATATAGACATTAAAGTATGTGACAATTGTGCAGAGAATTATTTCTTGATGCACCTATAATTCTCATCTGCTTCTCTCTTCAAGCACTTGTCTTTCCCGTAAAATCCCAGTACTCTCACAACAATTTTGTTTATCCTTTATACCCATTGCAACGAAAATTTAATTTTTCCATTATTGCTACCCTATAATAATTCGTTGAAGTAAATAATTTATACAGCATTTTTTTTGTTTTGCTGTCTGTTAAACCCAATTTATTTTTTATTTGTATTTGTTCCAATTTGCACATATACCTCAAAATTTATTAATTTTAATAATATAGCAATAACTATTTTACGAATATTTTAGTATATAATTAAAGGTTGTACACATTATTTCCCACAATAATAACTCTGCGTATGAACATACAATAACAATTAATAACAAATACACATACATATTTTCCTGTACTGCCCAGCTCATAATAACGCAAGCTTGTTTATTTTTGTTGGATTGCTAAGTGGAAAGTAATTCTGATTTAGTTTGCTTAGCTTGAAAATTTTTTTTTCTTTTCATTAGTAGCATTTTATTTTTGCTTGGTGTGTTTAATTTACGTTAGATATTAAAATAAACAAGTGTATCAGTAATATAATTATTTAATTATTAATGCAAAATAAGTTACTTTAAATTAATCAAAATATCTCACAACGGTCATAATCTTCATTTAATTTTGAGAGAAGATTTATCGGTTTTACAACCAGCAATAGGTGCCGGTGTAATACGACGCAGGATAAATAATACCAGTGACGGTAGAATCACTGTATACGCGAACAAAGTTGGAATAAACATAGACGCTGATTAAAAAATTATTAAAGATACAGCAGTAGGCGAGGTTAACCCGAATATAGAAACAGATTTGTCCCTAACCCCGTCGGAAATAGGAAATATTGCAAGTACCTTTACAGATACAGCCCCGGCAAGAAGTAGTAATGCAAGATGGATGCTTTATATTCAATTGCCAACCGGTCAATCAAGAGGACAATACCAAGATCCAATCTCCATGTACAATGAAAATTTGTTATCGTTGCCGGAAATGGAAAACGGAACAGAAATACAATCAGCTATTAGGAAAAACCGTAACGCGGTAGAAAATATGCTGCGATTAAATAATCAAAATTTAAGAATAAGCAGCGTTACTAATCGTACTCAAGCCCAATCTACAGCATATAGATTGAATCGCATCTAAAGCGTCTAAGGGCAAACCCAATAGGTTTGAAGGTGTTTGCGATATACGATACGGTATTTACAAGAATGTCCAGCAATTGGCGGCAGAAATCATTAAAGCAAAAGTTGTTTACTCTACTTAGAGTTTACTTCAAAAATGGTTATACGCTCTAAAAAAAATCTGCTTCTGCGAGACATCCCATTACACCACTTTTAAACAAAAGATTTTATGCATTTTTGGTTTTCAAGACGTGGTACTTAGACAAACAGGTACTTTTGGAACGTTAAACTCTAATATAACCGCGAACGAAGGAGATAGACCGGCTGGTCTCGCGCGTGCTATACCCGATCAACTTTATATTTCCACAGATATATGTGTACCTTACACGGTGGATGATACTCAAGCAGCACTTTTACGTATAGTTTTTCTCGAAACAGCCAAATATAAATTTGGTACAAATACAGTCAAACAATTTGCGCCCATACACTACATACCTCTATTGCATCATACGTTTCACAACATCATAATAGATATAAGAGATCAACACGATCAACACATTCCATTTGAGTATGGAACCTTGACAATTACGCTTCATTTCAAGCGTACTCGTTAGTTGAAGGTATAAGTCATTATATACAGTACTACGGAGAACAAGCAGGTAGTGGAACGAGAGGTGTAAAGAACGCATACGCGGGATCAACGTATTGTTATCAACATTCTTGGTTCTATATTTAGAAAAGTTGTATCATACTTGGCTAGTGGTGCTAAAGCTGTAGGTAAAGAAGCTGTACGCGCTGGTATGAATGTACTTGATGACGTTACAATCTCTGGGACAATCTTCAAGGAATCTTTAAACTTACGAGCGCCGGAGTCTGGACGGAGTTTGAAAAGTAAAGCGGCCAATAAAATTTCTGAAATGATGGAAGGCGGTGGGTATAAGTCACTCGGCGGTCGTCAAAAAAAGGGCGTATAACAGTTCGCACTTATAAAAGGTCTGTACGTAAGAAAAGAAAAAAGGGTGCTTTGAAAAGTAAAAGAAAACGACGAGGGGTCTCTAAGAGAAAAAAGAAAGCAGTTAGAAGTTGTAACGGTCACGCTGGGGATTAGGGCGTGGCGTCAAAGGCGAAATAAACAATTAGGTTTATATAAAATAATATTTATTACAAATATGTATAAAATAGGTTTGGCGCCAGCCGCGTACGATCGCGGCGAATTTGTATTAATTAAGCTCGGCTGCGTACGAGCTGCTGCTGCTTGCTGCGCGAGGGGAGGGGAGGGGAGTAAAGGGGAAACACACTTACGGAACACCTGGAGCCAACCGTAGTCTTCAAAATCGACAATATTTTGCAGTAGGTGGGAAAACGGATGATATGATTGGCCATATACACTGTGACGTATTCAATCAATCGAAATTTCTACTCAACGACGTGGAGATGAGAGTGAGGCTCGTGCGACGTAAAGATCGCTCTTATGGACTTTTCCAACAATGCTTTCGCTCTCACGGACTTTTCCGACGATGCTTTCGCTCTTAATATGGACTTCTCCGACGCTGGTAAATTTTGTATACACGTAAAAGAGGCAAAACTTATTGTACGGAGGGCTAAGATAAGTCCTGGTATTTTGTTAGCCCATGCCAACGCTTTAGCTAAAACTACAACCAAATATCCCATTACCAGACTTGAAGTAAAGTCGTTTACCATGCAAAGTGGTATTCTTGGGGATACTCTCGATAACATTATACTAGGTCAATTACCAAAGAGAATTATATTGGATTTTGGACCGACACGGTGACGTAGTGGCGGAGACGCACCTCGGCCGATCACGAAAGTTAAGTAGGTTGGCACCTGGATGGGTGAGACCATTCTTGTGCGGCTTTCGGGATCGTTTAAGTGTTTTTTCACACTTCACAACGTAAGCGGAAGGTGTGGAACATTCGGTTGCGGTGTTTGGGCCTACGCAAGGTGACGTGTACATCTAACCAGAATGTTTCAATACACCGGCCGTCTCGGGGAAGGTTTTCCTACAAGGTTTTCCCTTCCTCACGGGCATAACCCCGGGCGAACGCAAGACGGTGGAGACCGGGATGGGAAAAAACTGGACTACACACATAGGTGGTAGGGGTGCCCTGTAAAAGCCCGTTTAACCCATCAAGTCCCAACCGACCATTTCACAGTCGATTTGTTTTTCGATTAGAAAAAATAGAGAATAGACTAGAATAAAAAAGGAAATGACTGTTTCTTATGTAAAATTACCTGCTCTATCTGAATTCAGCATCAGATTTTCATTTTTTTTAAATGGTCGTTTTACTATGTGCATTTGATTTTGTCGTCAAAATTAGAAAATAAAGGCCCACAGTCGATTTTCAAAAAATGGAATTTTTTTTTTACTTTGAGCGGCTATATTCAATTTTCCGTGGAAAATATCAAAAATCTGATACTGAATTCAGATAGAGCAGGTAATTTTACATAAGAAACAGTCATTTTCGTTTTTATTCTAGTCTATTCTCTATTTTTTCTAAGCGAAAAACAAATCGACTGTGAAATGGTCGGTTGGGACTTAATGGGTTAATAATGGCTATACGGGGTGATGAGCAAAAAGAGTAAATAAAATATATATTGAGTTTTGTCCAAAATCGCGCCTTCAATGGTAATCGACGAATTAACCCATTCAATTCCCAACATTTTTCAATAAATTTCCTATCTCTGTACATCGATGGTGTACAAGTCCCCAGTAAACTGCTTCAACCACGTTTCACAGGAAACAACAGTATGTTCATAGATTGATTTCATGCATTGTTTTCAGGCACGGGTATACACTATTTAAACGAAGGCATCGATGTGAATCGGGTTACCTACCCTCTCGGGTATTGCCTGTTTGCGTTTGATCTGATACCCGACTTGTCGGCATATTTTTCATCTAATTAGAGTCTTGTGCGGGCTGGTGCTTTACGCATAAAGGTACGGTTTAAAGAAACTCTAACGAAAACGGTAAATTGTATAGTCTATGCCGGGTTTGATAATATTCTCGAAATAGATTCCCACCGTCAAATCATAACCGATTTTAATGCTTAACACAGCAACGCGATGCATCTGATGTTGGATGCGTGACATAACCCTCTATGTTTTCCCCGTGGCGGAGGGGGGGGGGGTAAATCTAGCTATTCTCAGACTTTGAACATTCAATCTACCTCACAGACATCGTCCAAACCGTATTTTAGCTCGCTGTGTAAAAAGAAAACGCGTGTGTTATCATGGATTACGTAATAGACATTCGAGCTTCCAGAGACAAAGACAACAAGTTTTTGCTTAAGGAGGTCGCGGTACTTAGTCTTTAAAGACACTCCGTGGCTCATTAGATAGTGATGCCTCCGCACTATTTTGAAGCATTACCATGTACTCTGAGAGTGCCAAACGATTTCGCTACGATGCATGTTCATGGAATACCTTGGTTTGATGGAGATATTACAATGAACCAATTACGCCGGCATTTGTACAGAATTGCAAAAAGGGGCTGTAGAATTTACGTCAAAGGTGGTAAAAAGGCTGTATATCTCGAAAGTATAATATCTCGTAGAGTGGTTAAGATTGAAGATTACACTACCGAAACTTTTACCGACATACCAAGTTTGGTTAAGGGGTCAAGCCTGGGTTAAATGTTTTAAATAAATAAACAATTCTTATTGGAATAAATTTTTTTTTATTTTCTCTTACAAATTTATTTTTTTTACATAATATATATACATTATACTTTATAGTTATCAATATAAAAAATGTTTATTATGCATTTTTAATTCTGGTTATTAAACTTATAATGATATTAAAAAATTGATCAATTTTTGCAGTTGCCGCAGGATATTGAAGCACTGAATGCATCTTTTAATGTCTAATAAGTCTTAAAATGTTCATGGAAAATATGTTTACAGACTTATGTTTTTCTTTTTCTGAAAAAAAATTTAATAACAATGTATTAAATATAAAAGTTGATAATAATAAGAAAAATAGTGAATGTTATGTACGTATACGTACATAACATTCACCTAAAACTTATCTTTTTGAAAATTGGGCAACGTAAGTCTATAGAAATATATATTTTAAAAATTTTCCCAAAATTTCAAAGTGATTTATCAACCTGGCTCTGAAATATCCTGCGGCAAGTAAGCTAAAATGATAAAAAAAAACCATTAATGAGATAAATGCATTTAAAGTTTCACTTATTAGATATAAAGTTTTACTTATTTTATAATTCTAATACCATATTCTTCAGGTATCATACAATTTATATATATATATAATCTTAATAATATATATATTTAATAGGTTTATAATGACTTTTCTCTGGTTTTATTAATATAATACTCAGTATATTTTTTTAATATACATGTATTATCTAAAATAACAGAAAATCAACTTCAAGAATCAGTTTCTTTATAAAAACAGGAATAAAATTTTTTAAAACTACAAGAATATTTAGCTATTATTGAATATTAATGCATGATTATATGGATTTTATAAAATATTTTGATAAAAAATCATATACTATATTATATGATTATAATTTTTATTATAAGCAATAAATTTAATTAAAAATATGTAAAGAATGCAGTAAAAACAAATACTGTTTGACAGTTGTGTACAATATCTCTTTCTCTCTCTCTCACATGACAAGTCTTCCATAAGATTATTGATTTTTCGAATAGCCTTGTCACGTGATAGAGAAAGAGAGAAGCATATATAGTGTTACAGCTGTTAATGGAAGTGTGCACCAGCCACACGTTTGTAGTTCAGTTTTGAGCTATTATAATATCAAGTAGAATTATATATTATATATTAAATATATATATATAGAGTATCTAAATAAAATAAATAAAAGAAACAAGTGGTTTATAAAACTGCATGAACAAATTATATCAGATAAGTATTTGCATAAACTTAAATTTATATTTTGTTTATGTCAAGAAATTGATTCTTTGTTTCTCCATTTCAGCATAACCAATGTGTCAACACTTAGATATAATACATTATTTGCAGTATACGGATAAAATTATATCAACAAGTGGTTTCTTATGTTCAGTGTATTTGTGCTTAGTGTGATATTATGTGGTTGAAGTTATTTTATGTGTATTTGTGAAAGTGTTACAAACCTCAATATGCTTTGACATCGCACAAAGCTTTATAAACTTCTCTTAGCTTTATAAAGTCTCCATCTCCAATATAATTAGCATATTTTATGCCATAAAGTGATTCAGATCTTTGAAACTACAATTCCATCTACTTCCATCTTGCCAGAACTACCAGTGTGGTTGGCAGAGCAATTAGTTTGATGTACGTTGTACCATTCTCTATATTCTTCTGTGCCTTCTTCTGGTCGCAATTCACATGCTCTGCAAATAGATTGCTTTGGAGAAACGTCAATTCCTTTTCCATTCTCATGCAGTATCAAACTTGCAACAACTTGAAGAGAATTGAATCCTCGCTTCCTCCAAGAACCATCACCTGATACACTTATATGGCAATTCTGACTCGTTGAATCATATAATTGCTCGATAGCTGCTTTCATAGACTCTTTACCAACTTTTTTACAAACATTTTCTATCTCTGTATTAATAATGTCATAATTACTGTGAGAAACTGGACTCGGCAAATCCATATTTCCACAAAAAGTAACTAAACCAGCATGCCCATGACCAAGAGTTTTCATTGTGTGCACTATACGCCAATTTATTTCATAAACATTACTTTCTTTTCCAACTTTTCTGCTCGAATCAATAACAAATACCTTATAACAGTTTGTACATGTTATTGTTATTTTACTTCCCAAACCTCTCACATCAACTTCAGAAAATTTAACTGTACCATGACAATCTGACAAACTAAAAATTCTTCTAATATTGGGAAAAGTAGTGATATATCAATAATTCTATTTTGTGTGCTACTTTCTTCAATGGTATCAGTTTTTAACTTTTTACTTGATCTGGATTGTAGCTTTGGTGTTGTGAATTCCATCGATGTTGATGAAAGTACATCGTAGTTGGTTCTTACTGATGTTGATAATTTTTTTATGAGCAGATGTACCAGGTATTCTATTCCTTGAGTCTGGCATTTTTTTACTGCTCATTTTTTGTATAAATTTATAATTAATTTTTTTAAACTAACAAAATTTATAGTCAAAAATATACTTTTAATTTAAAATCCACTGAGTATTTACTAAAATAATGTAAATACTTTATCAATGCAGACAATATTTACTTCAAATAAAACTGTACGTATTTGTGTAGTATATTAGAGTAAAAGGAATCATTTATTTATTAACTATTAAATTTGAATCGTATGGTAAAGTAGATTTCTACTTTAACAAACTCTACGCTTGATAGTTACTTCGCTTAATATACTTGTATGTAAACGTCGAAAACCTCGCAATTATTGTTTTAGTTAAAGTAAAATAAAATGTTTTTTTTTGCAAAAATAATTTTAGAGAAAAAATGTTCATTAATGCTTACTTTATTCAATTATAACTTGCGAAAAAATTTTTTTTTGTTTTTCAAATTTTTGGATAATGTTTAATATAAGAAATACTTCTAAAAAAGTTAATAAAAAAAAAATAGATTTTTTGAGCAGTTAACCCAGGCTTAACCCCTTAATTGTAAACACTCGTCTATCATACACGATTGTTTGCAAGACCCTTATAAAAACTTGAATTGCGCTCGAGCTGCTGCATCGAGCATACATGATAAAGTACTAGTTGTACGCACAACTGTCTACACAACGTACAAAAAAATTTATGGAAAATACTACGGATTATATTTACGATATTTTACAAAATAGCGGTCGAAACAATTGTTACACACGTGTAAAATTCGAAGGAGTAGACGAGTTGGACGAAAGAAATGATGATGATGATGATAGTTCAGATTTTAATACAATAAGTGAATCAAGTTATTCCCTCTCTAATAAAGAAAAAGGAATGAAGGAAAATGAACACGAGGTAAATTGCAGTCTCAATCAAGGCTCTAAAAGCAACGACACTTGGAGTGTACGCGGCAGATCGGATCCCGCGTGTAATCCCTCCAGTGGCAATCATGTTCAACATTGACGATCACATAAAACCAGGATCGCATTGAATAGCAATATACATCAACAAAAACAGGGTTGGAACATATTTTGATAGCGGATTTCCTCCGATATCAAAATATCATTATGAAAGGCTTCGCAGCAATTGCAAGAGTTTTCGTTACAACACCAAGAAACTTCAAAGTACCGATTCAACATGTTGTGGACCATATAGTTTAATATTTTTATATCATATGTGTAACGATAGAGACCTATCCTCTTTTTGTCGACTATTTACATCTAATACTAGAAAGAATGACGCTTTAGCTATATAATCATATAAACAAATTTGTAATAAAATTGAGCATAGAAAGAAATGTAAAGGAACGATTGCATTTGTTAACGTGGTCTCCCTAGGTTTAGGATACTGAAATCAATTATGTATTTCTAAGAAAATTTATGTGTAACTGTATACGCGTGTTTATATTACTACTAATTTTAGGGGAGCACGTTGCTCGACCTTACATTGCTGGCACACTTAACATCGCCTGACGTAATCTGCAACTTCTGCGTAGAACCGAGGACAATAATAGTTTCGGGCCACGCGGGCGAATGTCTCTTCTCTTCCGAGATGTCCAGCTGAGGTGTCATCGTGACACTCTCTCAGAATAGAGTGACGATTCTCTACGTGTGCGAATAGCTTCCATGCTTACTCGTCATCCATCACTTCCTCTAATTCCTTGTCGGAACGATAGATGTATAGATTTCCTCCGACTAGTTTCCAGTCGGGGAAATCACGAGGTCTATCGGAAAAGTTCTTGATCCAGTCCAGGTACCAAGGATCATCAGTAGTTTAAGCCCACGACATTGCTGCTACTGAAGGCTCGTCGTCTTCATACATGCGAGATAGGGCATCGGGAACGTGATGCAGAGCTCCTTTTCTGTGCTCGACGACAAAGTCATGAGCTTGAAGCTCTGGAGCCCATCTTGCTAGTCGGCTGGTTGGATTTCTCATATTACACAACCAGCAAAGACTACTGTGATCCGTTATCACTTTGAAGTGGTACTCTTCGATGTAAGGTCTGAACTTATTAATAGCCCATACCACGTATAATTCTTTTCGGGTGCTGTGAGGGTGCGACTGGCAAACTCAATGAGTCTTTCCTCTCCGTCTATCTCCTGGACGAGCACGGCACCTATGCCGGTATCGCACGCGTCCGTGTGCAGGCTAAACAGTTCATGTGCACTGGGGTGTTGGAGAACTGGAGCAGTCATGATCAGGGCCTTCAGCTGCTGAAAGGCTTGCTTCTATTCATCTGACCACTCGTACACTTAGTTCTTTTTCGTGAGACCGGTAAGCGGTTTGGCAATCGTCGCGCAATCCGGCATAAAACGACGATACCACAACGCCATGCCGAGGAATCGTCGAAGCTGTTTGGGGTTCTTGGGAGCCAGATAAATCCTTATAGGCTCTGTCTTCGCTGGGTCGGGACGAATTCCATCCTTGTTGACCAGCACGCCAATAAATTTAACCTCATCTTGACAAAAGACACATTTGTCTTTATTTACTGTCAAGTTAGCTTCGGTCAGTCTTTTCAGCACCGCATCGAGATACTTTTTGTGCCCTTCAAATGTCTCGATGATTATAATTATATCATCGAGGTAAGAAAAGGCATTGGGCTCGAGATCAGGACAAATAACTTAATCAATTATGCGTTGGAAGGTCGCGCCAGCGTATGGCAATCCGTGTGGCATCCGCTTAAACTGATACAGTCCCATCCCCGGGTCTGTGAACGCTGTGAAATGGCGCGACTCCTTCTGGAGAGGTATTTGATAGTACGCAGAGTTCATGTCATGTTTGCGCAAGATATCCTGCATGAACGGGAGAGGATAAGCGTCCGTTTTCGTTAGGGCATTGACTTTCCTAAAGTCAATGCAAAACCGACGTGACCCGTTCTCCTTGCGTACCATCACCACAGGGTTTGACCAACCGCTGTCCGAGGGTTCTATGATCTCTAAATCTAGCATTTCTCGGATTAGGCGGTGCATCTCCTCCTGGATCTTCTCCGATACCGGGTAATACTTCTGCTTTATCGGGCGAGCTGATCCCACGTCAATCGAGTGCTCGATGAGTTGGGTTTATTTAAGGAATTAATTTGTTTACAATAATCACAATCAATGTGTGGGCTCCATAACTAATGGGAAGAATAAATTGGACATAATTATGAAGCAAAACGCAAATTTTGAGTGAGGGCGCAAATTACGGGAGAAATAAAAGACACAGGTAATTATTTATATGCCGTTAAAATGTTAAAAATCCTGCTTTAACATTAGTACAAAAATTTATTTAAGAAGTTTTAACACTCTAAAAGTACAAAATATTAATATTATAGAAACTTTTGGGCGATGATTTTTCGTCATTAAATAAATTAATTGTAGGAGGTGAAGTCTATTTAGATCCGTTTAAATAATACCAAAATTTTATAAGTAGTTACTAAATACTACAATTAGTAGGTACATGCATTTTGCACAGCCCAATCCTGTATTTCAATTGCGACTCTCCGAATCTCTGCTATCCCCCCCACTCAGATCAGAAGTATGGGAGTTGCTAGTAAACCTGCAGATCATCTGCACACTGCATATCTACCTCCTACCTGATTTACCCGTAAGACTCGTACACTTAGTTCTTTTTCGTGAGAACCGGTAAGCGGTTTGGCAATCGTCGCGCAATCCGGCATAAAACGACGATACCACACGCCATGCCGAGGAATCGTCGAAGCTGTTTTGGGGTTCGTGGGAGCCAGATAAACCTTATAGGCTCTGTCTTCGCTGGGTCGGGACGAATTCCATCCTTGGTGACCAGCACGCCAATAAATTTAACCTCATCTTGACAAAAGACACATTTGTCTTTATTTACTGTCAAGTTAGCTTCGGTCAGTCTTTTCAGCACCGCATCGAGATACTTTTTGTGCCCTTCAAATGTCTCGATGATTATAATTATATCATCGAGGTAAGAAAAGGCATTGGGCTCGAGATCAGGACAAATAACTTAATCAATTATGCGTTGGAAGGTCGCGCC
Organism: Theocolax elegans; assembly: GCA_026168455.1. Lineage (NCBI taxonomy): Eukaryota > Metazoa > Arthropoda > Insecta > Hymenoptera > Cerocephalidae > Theocolax > Theocolax elegans. The sequence continues at coordinate 56,866,664 of CM047426.1, forward strand.
AGCGTATGGCAATCCGTGTGGCATCCGCTTAAACTGATACAGTCCCATCCCCGGGTCTGTGAACGCTGTGAAATGGCGCGACTCCTTCTGGAGAGGTATTTGATAGTACGCAGAGTTCATGTCATGTTTGCGCAAGATATCCTGCATGAACGGGAGAGGATAAGCGTCCGTTTTCGTTAGGGCATTGACTTTCCTAAAGTCAATGCAAAACCGACGTGACCCGTTCTCCTTGCGTACCATCACCACAGGGTTTGACCAACCGCTGTCCGAGGGTTCTATGATCTCTAAATCTAGCATTTCTCGGATTAGGCGGTGCATCTCCTCCTGGATCTTCTCCGATACCGGGTAATACTTCTGCTTTATCGGGCGAGCTGATCCCACGTCAATCGAGTGCTCGATGAGTTGGGTTTATTTAAGGAATTAATTTGTTTACAATAATCACAATCAATGTGTGGGCTCCATAACTAATGGGAAGAATAAATTGGACATAATTATGAAGCAAAACGCAAATTTTGAGTGAGGGCGCAAATTACGGGAGAAATAAAAGACACAGGTAATTATTTATATGCCGTTAAAATGTTAAAAATCCTGCTTTAACATTAGTACAAAAATTTATTTAAGAAGTTTTAACACTCTAAAAGTACAAAATATTAATATTATAGAACTTTTGGGCGATGATTTTTCGTCATTAAATAAATTAATTGTAGGAGGTGAAGTTCTATTTAGATCCGTTTAAAATAATCCAAAATTTTTATAAGTAGTTACTAAATACTACAATTTAGTAGGTACATGCATTTTGCACAGCCCAATCCTGTATTTCAATTGCGACTCTCCGAATCTCTGCTATCCCCCCACTCAGATCAGAGTATGGGAGTTGCTAGTAAACCTGCAGATCATCTGCACACTGCATATCTACCTACATAAAACATACTGAGTACCCGCAGGATGAAGTACGTCACGTAAGTACCTAATATATAGGCGGAAGAGTAGGGGTCTCACAACTGACCCTTGCCGCACTCCCAGGTTTGTTGTAATCCAGGAAAAAAATTTACCGAATGAAACAACAGCCTGCGTACGAGACGAAAAGTAAGGATTTAGCCACAATAAGGCAGACCTAGAGAACCCACTTACCTTAGGCGGTCAAGTAAACGAATAGGAGTATTGTAAAAAGCTTTCTGTCAATTCCTGTACGTATGTCTTCTGCCAACTTAAGCAAATCGGTTTCTGTTGAGTGGTATGATCTAAAACCAGTTTGTATTGGGTCCATAAGCGAGCGTGACTGCAGAAACTCACGCGGGTACGTTTAATTATTACGCACGATTTCATTAATGAGAAAGTTTATTGATAATAATTGTAAAATAATAATAATAATTATAATAATAATGTTGAGCCAAGGTGATGTTATTCCTTGACAAATATTAAAGTAACAAAGGTAAAGATTAATTACAAATAGTTTGCATGTATGCGCCTGTCGCGATAAGAACCCGAAACGCACTGTTTCGGTCTGCTCAGAGAACGCGTATGATTTCCGTTCACATCGCCGTCGAAACGATACTGCAGGTGAATCGTGCCTCTGCGTCGTTTGCCATGTTTGCGCATGGGCGTTACGCATCTTTTACGGTATACTCACCAGATTGGGATTATCGGTTATCCTGGACCGATTGCTGTTACAATATAAATAATATATGATTGATGTTCATGAAAGTAAAAATATGTGCAGCAGTTAGCTGTATATAAAAGTTTACATGACCTTTGATCTATTCTTATTTACTGCATGTTTTGTATCACATACATTCACATAAATGAAAAGATAAAAAATTGTAATACTAAATTTTGATTAGTTTTATAAGTATTATAAAGTAATTTTAAAGTAAGAAATAATATTCTAGATATCAGATGTGTACACTTTTGCAACGTCCAAAAGAATGAGAAACACTCATCGATTCAAAAGAACTAATAAACATATCTGTTCAAAATTTGAAGATGGAGATCGACAAAAAAATGAATTTTATAGCCCAGCTTATCCTGAACCATATCCAAAAAATATGAGTTGCTTTAAAGTGTTGACAGGTAAAGTATAATATTTTCTTAAAAGATGGATGTAATTATGTGTTTACCTTTCACTCGAAAGAAAATGGGAAAAAGTTTCCGGATAAGAAGTAGAAGGACCAGCTTTATATACCTAAATGTATATAAACCTGAATACTTTAGCACGGTGCACAATACTAATTTTTTATCGTACTAATCTTTTACTCATAAATCGTTTAAGTTGTTACGAATCAAGAGCAGGCTACTTTTAAGAAAAACTTATAGCGAAAATCTATTAGTGATCGAACAATATGCTTAATTATCCATCTTAGAATCATATTGATTTATAATATATATATAACCTGTACACTTTACATATTTATGCAGTATCATACATGAATTAAAGTATAAACTGATATTACTACTAACAGGTAAGTAGGTGAAACTTTGACTACTAGAACGATCATACGTCTTCAATTCACCGATCGACCGTTGTAAGAAAACTACGTAGAGATCACGTGAGACACTATTGCAAAGCTAACAGCCCTGAACTTTCTAGTTCGATATCCAGCCGTTGTCGGAGACCCATATAAAAATAAATAGTTAGATAAATACAAATATGTTTATTTGTTCATTATAAAATATATAAAAATACATTATAAATATAAATTATCTATATATGTTGAGCTATTTTAATTCGTAAATGTATTTATTACCGAACTAATGCAATCCGCGCAAAAAAATTTTGACAAAAGTTGTAAAAGACAAAAAAGACATCTAAATGACTTAATTTCCTTGACCTGAAGGTCAGTTATGAAGGTCAATTAAAGGTTAATGGCATCTGTTAATGGGAAAATATATTTTTAATACAGGATTCTGAAAGTATGGTGTTACGTACAAAGTGATATGTTTTAAGTTTTAGAATGATCTTCAAATAGGTCAAATTACCGTTAAAGAATAAAAATTTGCCAAAAAATGTTGCCTTCGAGGTTTTGATCAATGTTGACAAGCTAATATTGAAGTAAGCTTATAAGTCACTGAGCTTGAATGTCTCGATCTTGACCTCAGTTTTCCATATTATATGATGGTCAAAGTCATTTTGTAATGGAAATTTCTATTTTTGTACTGACAACTATCTTTTATACTGAGAATTATACACTTATTTATTTATAGAATTACACGTCAAATTATACATTTACAAGATCAAATCAAGGTTAAATACTAAAAATTCCCTCTATAACAGTTTTATATTGATGAAGGTCAATTTTACAGATTATTTACATGAATAATCTCACTTTCATTCTAATTCTTACTTTTAGCATTACCCAGAAACAACGAGTGGACGTAGTAAGTTTTGTATTCTTTGTGGTTCTTGATTATCGTGAGTTCGTTCAACTCTCATATTTGGAGTACTTCATTATTAACTCTTGTGAAAAGAACTTCACAAAATACGCGGTGAAAATATAGTATTTCATTTTTAGATTGGATGACGTTGAAGTCTTTGTTATATCAAAGCCAATCGACGTGACTTGCTTACTTATATGTAATATACAAGTATGGGCTTTCCATTACCTACATTGAACTACCATTGCTTAAAATTATTGTCAGTGTCAGATACACGAATATTTTCACTTAGTGATAGGCGTACGAATAATGGTCGTAAATAGCTAAAGGACACCGCACCAATCTTATGAATACTGGCTTTCGGCTAAATTTTCTGAAATTTTGCACAATGATAGCTTGCAGTATACTGATCAAAAGTCTCAATGGGCACAACCCCCAAAATCAACCCCCGACCCCCCATGACCTCCAAACCCCAAAAAGGTACGTTTACGTGTATTGCGTTCTACACTTACTTCTTACGTGAATCCTTATCATCCGTCAATGTGCCTAACCTCAAAATCCCCAACAACCCCCCCCCCTCAACCCTTTAAAATCAGAAGGTACCGGAGGGTGGTAGACATGCGCAGTGGGTACTGGAAGGAAGTAGACATGCGCAGTACCGGAGGATGAGTAAGGTACGATTGTGTATGACACCCAACCAGTTAAGGTAAGGTGGACGTGTGATACCCAAGCAGTTAAGGTAAGGTGGTGTATGATACCCAGCCAGTTAAGGCAAGGTATTTGTGTGATTACCACATACAAAACAATCTTATTCGATTTTTTTTTGTTTTTTTTTTCTTTTCTTGTTATTTTCAAACATTTTCCGTATCATTTATTACGTGTATTTCTGGATTTTGCCGGTTTGCAGCGTCTAGTGATGTTTTTAATAATGAGCTGTCAGGGTATTTAATATTTTGTTCATGCTGTGCATATACAAGGTACCACAAAACACTAGCTATGTCTGCATATGTTCCGAGTGTCCGTGCGCCGCTTCGGCATGTGCAATAATAGCCTAGGATAAAATCATCTGCCTCTCCGCCATCATTAGCTACATAAGATATGAAAAGTTGATGCTTCGTTGCCCCACGGAACCTTGAGTACAATCGAACTCGTAAAAATCCAGGATCATCAATGTTAATATCCTTTTTTTTTTTGTTATTTAACGTCGCTCTATTTATGCTGCCAGGGCTAATCAGCGACGGAGGTGAACGGTGTGTCTGTAAACAAAGCACATGTAGTTGAAACAGTGGTGCTTGTGTCCATCGGAAGATATCATCGGTCACTGCAATTAGTCTAATAATTACAGTTTCCTGTCCTCCTGCTGGAACCACCGCGATCCTCTTTACATCTTCGCGTCCCTAACGTTCCCTATAGTTCAGATGCCCGTGCCTCTCATGCACTGACAAGTGCACGAAACGCACGCGCACCCGAACTGGCATCACATTATAGTGACACGCCGGGCCACTGAGTCGCGGTGTTCGAAAAATGCACATGAAAAAATTTTCAGAGGTACACGTCTGGGATCGAACCCACGACCCTCGGTGTGAGAGTCGGGAGCTCTACCCATGAGCCACCGCGGCTCTTAATGTTAATATCCAGTTGAAATTACTCATCGTTTTCTCTGACTACTTTGTCTTGAATGTATGAAGGAGAAAGGCCAACTTGATAAGTTCCTATGGTAAGATCTCTTGAATAATCTATGTCAAGGCAAGGAAAATATTGAAAATGTAGCTCATCCAAGCGTTGCCACTGATCATTTCTTCGAATTAAGTTATAGACCTTCACTCTCGCTTGCACAACATTAGGCATTTTTGCTCTATCAAGTATTCTTCTAGCAAGTTCAGCATTGGCTTCTTGCATAAGTATAACTGGATGGTATCTATTAATTATAGTTTCACATATAAGGTAATAACTGTTACGTTTTTTGCATGCTGTACGCCAACAGTGTGAGAAAGAAACTTAAAAATTGATTTCATGTGACCATTTCTAGCCTCGACCACCCAGCGATTTTTAGTGACTATTCTAGAATCATTTGTCTCACCTGTTGTTAGCTGTTTTGATCCAGGTTGAATAAGTTCCGGCATCCTGTGGTCGATTCCGAGTTGATGCAGTAAAGGAACAGCATCACGATAACCTCTATCCACTAAAATAATGTCACCATTATGAAACCAAGCTGATAACGTAGACCCGACCGGATAACGAAATATGGACCCACGATTGTTAAAATGAAACCATCTGGAGCTACGATGATAGTTGGTTTTAAAAGATGTCGCTTTTTATGTACAGAATAAGGTTGACGCAAAACCCTAAAGTTAGAACTTTTATTCATACAAGCGAAAGTATCATCGACCACTGCTATCACTTTTGGATCTTCCGGTTGAGGATTATAAAGAGTATTTGCAAACTGAGTCACGTTTTGGTCGATGTATTGTTCTCTAGTTATAGAGAAACTACCCACTGATACCTACTGCGCATGCCTACTTTTTCTCCGGTACCTACTACGCATGTCTGCTTCCCTCCAGTTCCTGCTGCGCATGTCTACTCCCCTCCAAAACGTACGGCTTATGTCTAAAACTATCCAGTACCTTCTGTGCATGTCTATAATTGTCTGGTACCTACAACGCATATCTACTACTCTCTAATACCTACTGCATATGTCTACCACCCTCCGGTACCTTCTGATTTTGAAGGGTTGAGGGGGGGGGGGTTGTTGGGAATTGATGGGTTAAGCACATTGACGGATGATAAGGATTCACGTAAGAAGAACTGTAAGTGTAGAACCCAATACACGTAAACGTACCTTTTTGGGGTTTGGGGGTCGTGGGATGTCGGGGGTTGATTTTGGGGGGTTCTGCCCATTGAGACTTTGGATCAGTATACTGCAAGCGACCATTGTGCAAAATTTCAGAAAATTTAGCCGAAAGCCAGTTTCCATATGATTGGTGAGGGGTCCTTTGACGGATTATTCAATAATTTCGATGCAGCTTTCATGCCGAACTACTGGTAACGTTTGTCTAAAATCTCTTGATATAACCATCGTTTTACCACAAAATATTTTATCAACGTCACAAATATCTTTAAGTAAGTGATCCACAGCTTCAAAAGCAAACTTCGATGTCATTGAAATTTCATCCCATATTATAATTTCTACTTCTTTTAATTTTCTTCCATCTTTCGAATTAGATGTAATATTGCACGTTGTATTTTCACTTATTGTAAAGGGAACTTTAAACATTATATGATATGTTCTACCATTATATAATAAGTTTGCTGCGATGCCAGTCCACACTACACATAAAAATGGCACATTTGAAAATTTTCAACACTCTATTAAAGTATTAAGTAAATAACTTCTACCGCTTCCACCTCGTCTATCAATAAAAATACATTTATTGTGTTTAGAATTCAATCTTTTAAGAATTTTATTGTATATAAATATTTGCCTATCTTTAAGAGAGTTGAATTCTAATTGTAAGTCATTAAGTATGTTACTTTTATTACTATAATATATTGTATCATTACATTCTTCTATGCACGTAGTTACGTTAGGTAAATTAAAATCTATTAAAGCATATCCATTTATTTGTAAATTATTTTCGATTATGTTTAGTGCCATGTTTTCATGAATACCATTTTCTAATTTCGGATGATAAAAATAGCTTTTGTGTTTTTTGTATAACTGTATTGCATTTACAGGATTGTGGTATTCACAAATATATACAAAAAGTTGACATAGAGCAGTAGGAAATTATATTTCTATTGCTTCTTCTAAACATCTAGCATATTCTTAATATCCATCAACCAATTTTTTGGCTACAGCAGCTTTATAAAATGAGAGATGTTGTACAGCATTAACAGATCGCAAATCTCCAAACGATGTTACTCCTTTAAAATATCTTATAATATAAAAGATAACATATCTTTCTCTATCTTTGGATTTACTAAATACATTTTACTTAAAATAGGTTTGTTAGTTTTCTACGCCTGTTCTAAATTTTTAATTTATCGTCGAATGTGTAATGCACAAGTATTCAGAATATAGATAATTGCGAGCTTTATTATCTACTTGATTTAGTTTAACCTTTAAAGCGCCGGGTTTTGAGGTTTCGAAACCTCCTTTGAATGTGCCCAAATCCATGTCTTGTATCACCCATCAACTATGTACAATGTTCCTATCTTGAACCGAGCCGATATATCGTAAAATAGGTATAAAATCATATTCTCAGGTTTTGAGATGTGCTGCATCCATATCTGGAGTTAAATCGGTCAGCTGGTCATAATTACGGTCATTCGAGGTCAAAGAAGGTCAATTTAAGGTCAAATTCAGAAAATAATATAGACATTTAAAATAAAATGATATCAAAATGTTTTGTGGGGTGCTCAATTCAAATCTGGAGTCTGATCCGTCATAACTGCTCATAATCATGGTCATTCGAGGTCAAACATGGTCACTTTAAGGTCAAATGCAGAAAGTATATCATATATATTCGAACAAAAATTATATCTAAGAGTATCCCGAGTTGCTACATCTGAATCTGACACCTGATTGATTGTGAATAGACATAATTATACTCATTCTTCTGAGTATATGGCAATTTCAGGGTTTATGTATGTTGTGTCCACTCTCGTGGACGTAGAGAGTAATGCAGTTCCTTTTTTCATTTTTTTTTATTTTTTATATTTTTCTATTTTTTTATACATTTTTCTATTTTTTATACAATTTTCCATTTTGTCAGAAGTCTATTTTGAATTTTTCTCACACTGCTCTTCTAAGATCTATATGAATATTTCGATAACATATGACTTTCTTTTATTTTTTATAATTTTTTCCAACTTGATCAAGGTAAGACTACTTTGGTGTGATAAGTTTCAAAACATCTATACATAGAACATAGATCTATACATAGAACAACTTGACAAGTTTTACATTCATAAGTGCTTCGATGTCTGATTTTATTCATGAGACATAAACAGCAATTGTCTTTTTTCTTTTTCTCTTGATTAATTTTCTTAGGAAAGTATTTCCCAGTAAGTCGAGAGTCATTCAACTGACATGAATGACGCAAGTCATCAGAAATTGTCCTTAGTAAGCCTCTAATCACTTCTAAATGAAAATCAGGATAAGAAATCTTTTTGTTAGTGGTATGTTTCATTTCATGTAATGCATGAGAGTTTACCAGAATAAAATCAAGTAAGTAAAAAAAGATTTCGATATCATTTAGTAAATTTTCTATCATTTCTGCCAATAAAAGTTGTGTGTCTATGTTGTCAATCCCTCCCATATTTTTATTGTAGTCCACTATACATATTGTTTTTATAATATCTTTATTAGTATTCCAATGTTTCTTCCCTGTACTTACGTAACCAACTTCATTGACTGTTGTTATCATGTAAACTTCTTCCTTGTACATCCACTTTATTGCTAACCAAGAATCGGTATAGGCTACTTCAATTTTACCTCGGTTCAATTTACACATACCAGTATCTTTGTCATGGAGAAAATTAGCTAGTTGAAGAGACGAGTACCAATTGTCTATGAAAATAACGAGACCTTTGTTGAAATATGGTGTTAAGAAATCAACTACTATATCTCCAGAGATTCCCAAATCAAATTTTTATAATCTGTATCAGCTCCTGTATAGATAATGAATCGTAATAGGAATCCAGTTTCACAATCAACCAATTCGAAAAATTTTATATCAAACTTGTGTCTTTTCAAGGGTAAATATTGCTTGAACTTCAATCTTCCTTTCCACAGCATCAAACTTTCATCAATGCAAAGGTGTTTCCCAGGATGCAAATTAGAGGAAAATTGCTGATTTAGAAAATCTATTACAGGTTTAATTTTTCTCAGAAGGTGGTTCTTGTAAGGTGATGCATTGTCTTTATTGTTTTCAAAATGCAGAAAGTAAAATTTGGAGATATCTATTACGGGTCATGTATTTTCTGAATATTGGAGTGGATAATATAGGATCCATACTCCAATAATCTTTGACATTACACTTATGAACATGGCCCATGTTGATAGCTAGAGCAAAAAAGATTTGCAATTCTTCTACTGTTACATCTTTCCATGGAGCCATATTATGAATCTTCCAGTCTCGTCTTTTCCCCAGACTTATACCATTGAGATTCCGCGTCGGTGATTGCCTGTATGCAGGCGTTCTACAAGTGACTTATATCACAGCATGAATACGCTTTTATCAAGCGTATCTTCTATGATTTTGTACCTGCTGTCTTTCTATTACACGATCATGGTGAAATACTGTTTGAACTACGTCACTACGTTGTTTGTTATTACGATACTGTTTGAAATCGAATAGATAGAAACATTTGATCTGCTTATCATACGTATGCTCATAAATCAAGCATTATTTCCTTTTCACTATCTTTTATTCTAGAATAAATTTCTAGTTATAATTATACGATCTAAATTATGATGATATATACGTTTCTAGCAAAACGTATTTCTGTAATTTTACTGGCAAACTACTTTCACGAGAATAGATTTAGAAATTTATCTGAATAATGATATTGACAGAAATGCGATTAGTTGAATAAGAAAATTCAGTGTCAAGCGTTCTCAAATGCATAAAAACCAATTTTAAATATTTCCCTGGATATATTCTTAACCTGACCTTGGAGAAATCTTCATCTCTCTTTCTATTTGAGGTCAAAATGACGTAAAACCCGACTTCAGTGACTCCAAAAAAATAAAGATATATTTCTTGCAATGATTCAAACCATATTGCTAGGTTTGACCTTCAAATGATCTTTATTGACCTTGACTCTGAAGTGATAAGGTTAAACCAACTTCAGATACGAACTTAGCGCATCAATTTCCTTAAGCATAAAGAGGTATCATGGCATTATGTTTTTGAGCCGATATATCGGCTTTCCGGACCTCTAAAGGTTAAAGTATGCTGTTAGTGTCATGTCTGTAATTTTATTTATTATATATCTTCTTTTCATACTTCAAATACACATATTGCTCATCTTTATTGTGAATCACTAATCGTTTGATAGCATGTAACATTTCGTATAATACATACTCTAATAATTGATACATAGCTTATCGTGAACATAAATATCTTGTATTTAAGTATTGCATAATTTCATCATGACCTATATAATAATATTTAAACAAGTATTTAATGCAATGCACACAGGAACATACTTCAACATTAATGTGACAATTAAATTTTAGCAATAAGTAGGAATTATAAGGTAAGAGTAATGCATTATCAGCTATCTTATTAGGATAGATCTTCTTATATTCTATTTTACGACCATAATTTCTGCTTTTATATAATGGATAGCCTCTTGTTCGAAAACTTGTATTGTTATTGTATATTTTAAAAAAAATTTTTTTGTAGAGCTATTCATACAAGGAGAATTCATGTTTTGTTCTTCATAAGGACCATGTATCATAAATTGTTTTACAATATTATACAATCGTGCATACATTTTAATTTTCGGAATTTCCGTATTTACAAAACTATTAATTTTTCTACAGCGTCAAGCTTATCATTTAAATCTACAAATAGTAACATGTTCATATGAGGAATATATGCAATGCTTTTTCCTAAGAATTTCGTATTTTAATGCTAATTCTTTAAATTCCTTAATTTTTTGTTAAAAAACCTTGACAACAATATCAGGTCTATTCATAGCAGATTCATATTTTTCTAAATTTTTACTTATTTCTTTCCATTTTGGATTGCAAGTCATTGTCAGAAATAAGTCAGGTTTGCCGTAACGATTATAAAGAGTTATGGAGTCGATATAATTTTTTTTAAACACCGAGGACTGGCTGTAAAATTGGATGGTAAATTAACCATTTTCCTATTTTTACATTGTCTGGTTCTTTTTTTATGCAAGTAATCCATAATTCCTTCAGAACATTTAATCTTAACAATTTTTGATATTTTCTTATAAAATATAATCTTAAATTTTCAACATTTATAAACGCATCCAGTATTGCCTGTTGCGAAATTTGTCCTAAATTAATATATGGATTAAATTTATTTCTTGAACAAAATCTGTAATTGTAGAATTGTAAATTTGAAATATTATTGTTGCTATCTTTCATTACATACTAGGCATCCAACCATTACCACCATGTGAATAAATAAGTGGATATGTCACTAGATCGGTGTGTTTAGTAGTAAAAGGTATACTAGTTGGTTTATCATGACGTAAGTAAATTACAAAATCACGTCCAGCTGGCGGCTGATCATCTCTTCCAACCAAAACTATTGCAACTTCATTACATGTAGCTGGATTATATCTATTTTTATCTAAATTTTCACATCGTTTTATTGACATTGTAACTTCTCTTAGTTTGAAATTATTTTCATTGCATCGTTTTAATTCATCTTTCTTGACCTCGTACATCATTTTATAAACTTTGGCATAAGGATTCATTTGTGTTAAAAGGTTATCTAATCTGCTTAATAATTCTAATATCTCATCAGACTTTTTGTTACACTTTTATTGATGCGTTACCAATTCATTGAATAAAACGTATAATTGTCCAAAGTACCTAGCTTCGTTTTATTCCCATGCAATGCATAAATATTGTGATATATTTGGCCACAGATTTTGATAACTTGTGGACCATAAGCATTTATATTGTAAATAATATAATCGCTCTCCATGGTGATAGATAATAAAATAAATTAATTCGATCTGACGGAAGCGAAGGAAAAAAATCTTAAACGTAGATTTTTTGGCAACGTTGCGTTGGCGTGGTCTGCCAACCTCTTCAGGCTGTTTATTAAAAAAATTCACAAAGTTATTTTTTATTAAAAATATATACAGAAAATTAAACTTTGCACTGTAAAACACTGAGTGACAAGAGAAACAGAAACTAATGTACCTTTAATCGGATAAACCGATACGTCCAATAGTTTGATATACAATCAAATTCATGTACATTACCGTATTACTATATACGTAGCGAAAGTAAACACAAGCAGCGTCTAGAGTTGACAGTTAGGCATTTAAATTTCTTATAACTCGTAAATAAGAGTTATTTAAAAATTTTATATCATCTTTCTTATTAATATTGTTACGAAATTAATTAATATTTTTATCGGTCTTACAGTCAATTATATGGGCAGTTAGATTGCCCCTACTTATAATCACCCTCGAAGAATTTATAAAAATAATAAAAAAAATATAATAAAAATAAAAAATAAAAAATAAAAACACTAACTGAAAATAAAAACAAATTATTAATAAAGCAAATTATTAATAAAGCAATCTGACTGCCCCCCTGCACCAAAAATCTACTGACCCCAAATATGATGTCCGACGTTTCGAGCTCGCTGCTGCTCCTCATCAGGGACTGAAATGAAAATCTATTCCACACGATATTTAAACCCTCAAAAAAGCCTCCCCACTCCAAGGACCCACCCTAAATAAATTCACACCAATAAACTAAGCTAAGTTAAGATAGGATGATAAATCTTATTTAATTTACTTGACTCTAACATTAAATTAACATTCTTATCATTCTTAAATATATGAATATTCTCAAGACTTTCTCTTTTAAATTTATTCATAATATTTTGTTCTAAAATTTCTACATTTTTAAAATCAAATGAATGAACAAAATCTAAACAATGCTCTTTCAAACCTGATGTGACATATACACTCCTCAAACTATATTTATGTTCATAAATTCTCTTTTTCAAATATCTACTAGTTTGACCAATGTAACATTTATCACAATCAATACAATTTATTTTATAAGCAACTCCAGATTTATCATCCTTTCTATCTATATCCTTACAATTATTAAACAAAAAACTTAAATTATTAATATTTCTAAAGAAAACTTGAATATCTAGTTTTTTAAATTCTTTTCTTATTCTTTCAGATAAACCTCTAACATACGGTATAACAACAAATGCATCAATTTTAATATCTACTCTAACTTTTAATTTACTATTATAAATTTGATTTACTCTCTCTTCAATCACTCTATTAATCAAATCTATCGGATAATTATTATTAACAAAAGTTTTTTTAACTAAATCCAAATTTACTTTTCTAAAATCACCGTGTGACAGTCCAACGGCACGGTCAATAACACCTTTCAACGCACCAATCTTGTCACTGAACTGGTGATGATTGCTTTATTAATAATTTGCTTTATTAATAATTTGTTTTTATTTTCAGTTAGTGTTTTTATTTTTTATTTTTTATTTTTATTATATTTTTTTTATTATTTTTATAGATTCTTCGGGGGTGATTATAAGTAGGGGCAATCTGACTGCCCATATAATTGACTGTAAGACCGATAAAAATATTAATTAATTTAGTAATACTACAGTCGACATAAGTAATATTTTATTAATATTGTTACGATCAAGTTTAATATGCACCATCTCGGAAATAAGACGCTTATTATAATTACTTTCGCTATCTACAATTTTTACACCATCCCAATCAAATTCGTGTTTAAAAAGCGTTACATGTTGATTCACTACCGATTCTGAATTTTTGTTTTTTTTATGTTCATTGATCCTGGTTTTTAATGATCGTTTAGTTTTACCAACATATGAAGCAGAGCAATTTTTACAACTAAACTTATACACTATATTTGTATGTTCAAATTTATTTGTTTTGTCTTTACCTAATTTAATAATTGAATTCAAACTTTTTTGTACTGAAGGTAATGTTTGGATGTTAAAAGAACGTAAAATGCATGATAATTTGTCAAAATTGGTAGAATAAGGTAGCGATATGTAACAAAGTCGGTTGACGTTTAGATTTGTCTGTTTGTTAATATTTCTATTTTTTATTTTATTCATACGAAATGTACCGCTTGTCTTATGAATTTTAACGGATAATCATTGGTCAATAATATTTTTTGAACAGTTTTTAGATTTTTTGAATGGAAACATACATCGGATAACAATATTGCTCGGTCTACCAAATTGTAAATAACATTCTTTTTTTGCTGGATTGGATGACCTGAAAAGTAATTAATAAGGCTTCCAGATGCGGTAGGTTTTTGATACCAATCTGTTAAAATACGGCCATTGTTTCTAATTAATGATATATCAAGAAAATTAATTTTTTTATCTGTTTCTAACTTAAAAGTAAATTGTAAATTATTACTGTAGGAATTAAAAGTGTTAATAACTAAAATAGAATAACGGTTTATAATTATGTAAAGTTGATAATTTATTTAAACAATCACTTTCCAAGTTATCCATTACAATATCGGCAAAAAGTGGAGAGATAGGTGAACCCATAGGTGTACCATGAGTCTGTTGATAAAATGTGTCATTGAATATAAAAAAGATATTTTCATACAGAAATTTCGTACATAATAAAATCTCATTAAACGGGATATTACATTTTTTGTTAATGGTGGAAATTCTTCTTTCCAAACTCTCTAAAACTAACCCAGATGGCAAGCATCTTCAGAAAGAACTAAAAAAGAATTCACTAAATGAATTATTTCGGAATTCATTATAGGAATTAAAAATGAACTCTAAAAGAAGTAGATATATTCTATATTAATTCGGAAAATATTCATCCACGAATTCTTTGCGAATTTTAAGCAAACCTTCAAACAGTTCATAAGAAACTCCCTATGTCCGCTGATTTTAGTTCATTGCAAGTTCATAAATAGTTCGTATTAAATTATATAATGGTTTCTACAAAATTACATATATGTTAGATTAAAAATAAGTTTAAAACAACTTTTTACGATTAATTAGTCATTTCTAGTAATATTTTGTAGAATAAAATTTTTTCTGTGACTGAATTCGGAAGAATTCTTAATGGAGTTATAAAAATTATTCTATTTATAAAAAAGGTAACATAAAAAATAATTCGTGAAGAGTTCATTACATCCTTAAACTTGCATAAAGCTTGATAATTATTTTTAATTTGCTGGATATTCAATTAAACTGATCTAAAAATATATAATATTTTATGAATACTTTAAGAATACTTTAATGTCCGCAAACTTTAAAATACGCTTAAAAAATTCTTTACTACTAGTAACGTTTTATGTATCACATTTATTAATAATATTAATTATATATATAACAAAATTAATTTTCATTTCGATTTACAACGCGTATAAAAATTTATACGTTTATGTAAATTTTACGTATAATGTAATGTGGTAATAAATGACGCGTCAAAAAATAATGTCATACACGTCATATTATTGTCACATATACGTGTTAATAATGTGTATCAAGTGTAACAAACGTTATCTTCGATGGCGCAATTTTGCAAGCACACGGTGTTAACAAATTTTTTTAATCCATTTAATCCTGATATTTATTATAATAAAAATTAATATTAATCGCACGAAGACAAACGTAGGTATATATGTTTTATATATTTTTATTTATTTTTTACTTGTGAGAGTTTTTTATTAATTTACATATGTAAAGTAAAAGTGTAGGTTAGATTTTTCCAGAGAGTTGATTAGATTGATTTTAAACTATTTACAAAAAAACTTGTTATTTAAATTTTGAAATAATTAGTAGATATTTAGTAAATAAACAATAAAAACTTTTATTTTACAGATTGTATGTGAATATCATTGATTCTTGGAGATTGGAGTAATTAATTTCATTCATTATGTATACTTTATGAACACTTTTTGAGCATATATGAACTCTTTAATTTTTAATCCAATTTAAAAAACGATAATTAATTCTATATAAATTAGTTTTCCGTTCATTATGAATTAGGAACTTATATGAAAACAATTTGAAATTAATACTTTACGAATACTTTTTAAGCGTACATGAATCTTTGTTAAGTATTTCGATTATAATAAATTATAAAAATAATTTAATAAGTACTTTTTTATTATTCATTATAACCTATTGAATATTCTTAAAGAACTTTTTAAAACGTCGATATGAACAATTTTTGAATACTTTTTAAGTAACTATGAACATCTAAAATATATTATTGTTCATAAACTATACTTTTAAACAACTAAATATGAATCCTTCTAAGCGGACATAGGTCGACATCTTTAAAGATTCTTTATGAATACTTTCTGAACAAATCTGAACCGATTTACGAATTCTTCCGAACTCTTATTAATTCTTTTAGAATTCTTAAAAAATTGTCTTTGCCATCTGGGTAAGTTGCAAGGAACATTCGTGAACAGTGATTATTATTGATGTATGTTTCCAATACTTTATGTGTCCATTTAATTTTTGTACATTCTAATCTCTTTATAACGCTCTTCTACTTGTTTTAAATAGTGCGTATGAAATAAAAAAAAATTTTTAGTGCTAAAAGATTGTGATTTTTAGATAGCAGCAAATATCAAATTTATACTTAATATATTTCTATTAATTATGATTAATTATTTTTTATTTTGAATATTATATTTCACTTTACCAATAATTTAGTTATTTAATGAGTGATATACAACGCTGCAATCGTATCTTTTCGAAAATGAATTAACATTTCGACTTACGAATGCGATACGATAAATGGGCTATAACGCACGTAAAAGTTAGTGAATCAGCCCCCCGGCAACTGCGCGATCCGTATCGGCTCTTTGTGTCAATTCGATTGTGCAATAAATTGCATTGTTTTAATCATCCCCACTTATAACTGTTACCTTATTTGATTAATTACTATTACGGAATCTACTACTCATTGTGTCTCTCATTGTCGAGCTTATGGTGAGCATTCACGAACCGTACATTAGTTATCAGTCAAACATTGTTTAACGAAAGTCTGAGCGACGACACAGAGGATTATAAATCTACATACGAATCCAAAACCCCGTTATAATATATTTTTTTATTATAAATTTTTCTACTATATTTATCTCCTACCCTGAAGTAAACAGTTTTTGATATTCATACAAAAAAATTAATAGAAATGGCTAAACTTATCGATATATTACATTAAACTAATCATAAAAAAATTTCCAAGAAAAAGGGTCAAATTCACGATTTTTTATCAAATTAGTTGAAAATTTTGATTATGCAGAAGAGTCAATTTTTTAAAATTATTTTTAAAATTGATTACTATTTTTATCTCCTACTAAAGTATCGTTATTTGATATTCATACAAAAAAAAATAATAGAAATTGCTAAAACCATCGATTACTTCATTATAAACTAAGCATACACAAATTTTTAGGAAAAGGGTAAAGTTGAGAAATAAGTTGATAAACGGTTGATAAATCCCATGAAGCGCGATTATTTATGAGAAAAAAATTTTCATATGCATTGCATTATGATTAATAAAAATTTCAAATTGTAATAATTATATAATCTACATTTACGTATTTTGTAGGAACATTCGACGCGTAGACAAAATGTAGGAAAATGAGCACTTAAACAAGTTTCTTTTTGTGTTGCCAGGAAAGAGCATGCTTTAAGAAACGCAATAAATATAAGACCATATGAACTCGTTGAGAGATTGACGCGACCTATCTTGACCTATTTAAAGTGGGTGATATGCAAACTCCTAGTGATTAAAGGGGAGGCTAAAGCAAAAATCACATATTTTGCTTTATTTAGAACTATTATAAAATCGATTAAGGTAAAAAAAACGAACAGTAGAGCGCCATAGAGATCGATTCAATGAACATTTTCCCTTTAAGATTAAGCCGATTAAGTAAATACTTTTTCCAAAAACTTTGAAATACGAAGGCTTATTTACGCGCTCAAACCTAACATCAAAATGTTTGTAGCTTAGAAATTACCAAATTACTTTAGATTAACATAATAATTATTTAAATAAATAGTAGAGCGACATAGCTATCAATATTATTTATCGATCTAAACAAATGTAAATTAGTTTTGCCATTTTTATAAAAAGTTTGAAATACGAAGACGGTCTGATAACTAAAAAGGGGGTGGGGCTTTAGCCTCCCCTTAACTTGTATTTCATATTTGAGGAATTCGTTGTTGGTCGGTACTCTCGGGGCAGTGTCTTGATTAATAGGCGCTATGAAGGCCTGACTGTGCAGAATCATCTTCCGAGATACATTGAACCCCTTGTCAGGGTTACCATTTAGGGTTTTTCTGTCCTCTATTATCTAATGTAAATAAGGTCATACTGTGCGAGTGCAACAAAGAAAAAATACCTCTATCTGGCAATACTGCCCCTTGGTCGACTTCAGCAGGTTAAAACGAGTGATATCCCTTCGTGTCATCGGCAAATATGATATGGTTTAAGTGCTTTAAAACCTAATAAGAAATTAGACAAATTGATTGATTGATAGACTTTATTTGGTCATAGAGGTTATACCCCGTTAACACTAATGAACAGATAATAAGAGGTACAATATAATATATAGTTAAAACTTAAATAAATAAATACAGATTATGATTTCAGAATGAATGATTACAGCATAGGTAAAGGGAGACAGCTCAGACCTTCTGAACTCTGTTCTCCCAAGCTTTACGGTCGAACTCAGTTAGATATGTGAGGAGATTGGCTTTGAATGAATTATTTGCGAGGAAGCCAAAAACCAGAAGAAAGTTAAGACAGAGTAGATGTGCTTTCAAAAAAAGCAGTTTCGCAATAAATTTTGAATAAGCAATAAATTTTTCATATTAAATTTTGGTTAAAATTTCTTGAATTTCTTGCTTATTTCATAATTTCCCTCCAAGTTAAGCAAATTAAGCTTTTTTTGAAACTATATCTACTTGAACTCAATTTTCTTCTGGTTTTTGGTTTGAGTTCCTATCATTATTTGTTGCCGAGTTATAAGCGATCAAATTGGAAGTAATTTTTACTGCTATTATTATAAGATGTCGAATAACTTTCGTAAAAGTGTCCATTGGTAAGGAATAACTTGGCTTTTTTCATAATTTTATATTACAAAAGACATACCAAAGTTATGATAAGACCCGTTTCCCGGATGTCAAGTACTCCCTTTGTTAGTCCTAAAAATAATTCTTCTGAATGCAACAAGTGAGATTCGAAAGTTTTAGAAGTAACTTGTATATCATCTAATAATACGCTATGACGTCCGACAATGCCGGTACAAGCGCTACATCCAATGCACGAGTGAATCCGCTTCCGGCGGTCTTAATTCCGAAAGGAATTTCTTTAAATTGATATTGCGTACCATTATGCAAAAAGACTGTATACTGTCGTGATTCAAAATCTAATACCTGCCAATAACCGCAAATTAAAACACTCGTACCCATATATACTGTTCCTTCATATTTTTGCAGCAAATATTCAATTCGTTCCGGACCCTCGTTGTCGATAATATAATTGATTTTAAATAACGTGCGTCTAACACAGCCTTACTTCTCCATTTTTCTTTGTAACAACTCGTAGCGGGTTACAAAAAGGACTTTCAATTATTTGTAAGGACAGCATGCGTTGATTTTCAGCATCTACTGCTGCTCTTTGGTACTGGGACCGGATTAGATTTACTTACAAAAATTTTTTTATACGTCGGAATTATTTTATATATATATACATTCGTAAGATATGGTAAATTCGAAAAAACTTCTGAACATTTATTTAATACTCTTTTAACATTTTCTTTGAATGCATTTTCGTAACTATCGTAAACACATTTATTTTCATTCTGTAGGTAATTATTTGAGAAATTTTCGCATAATCGCAAATGTAACTTATCAATATCCCCCATGCTGTTAGTCACGCTTAAATTCACGAATCTTGTGCTAACCGAACTAGGTTTCCGTGATTGTGTTATATTTAATTGCTCTCTTGTGGCTTGCAATTTTTGATTTTCGTTATTGTTTACTTCAAGGTCACGTTTACTTACATTTTCCGATTTCATAACGCAATAGTCTTAATCGTCGGATCTTTATGTTCCTTTATAGCGCTTCAAATAACCGTATCGGGATGTAAATATTCTCGTGCGATTTTAACCTTTCTATTTTCATAGTCTATGGCACTTTTATAATGATCACTAATGTACACCAACAATTATTTCCGAAACGAATCCTGGCATAACCAAAAATGTATAATCTAAAACACGATGTTCAATTTTCAATGCTAAATCAATTTCGTTTTGAAATAATTAGAACGATTTAAGTACTCTTGTCTTTCATTAATTTTATTATCTTTTCGATTTTTGACTGCATAGAACGTTCGATCTTTTTGGCGGCATTCTCAGTTTAAGTTGACCACCAGTCTAGATTAATATCTTTTTTTGTTTTCGTTTCATGCAATTAAAGCAAATGCAATTGAGCGCCAATGTAATTTTTTGTTCTTTCATATTATTATATATAAGTATATATAGGATTGTCAGAAATAAAAATATTTGACATGTAATTTGCGTTAATTATTTAATGGATGTAAATTTCGATAGTTACATAGACACGCATGTGTTTTGTTGACGATTCGCCTTGCCTTATCGGTCCCCAATCTAGTACATATTATGCCTCGGCCCTGGTTCTCATTAAGCCCCGGTGCTCTGACAATTCAATCGATCAAGTGCGCATCTTCTGTCACACATTTCTTCTTTCCTTCCAGTGAACAATGCACATGAATCTTTCGTCAACTCACTTGTTTTCGCAATTTCCCAAACTGGAAGCTACAAATATTTACATTAAAATTATAAGAAAGATAAAAACAAAATTAATAAACAAAATCTTTTGCGTAAGTCGCAAAATCTTACCTCTTTTGCGGGCGACGAATACTTTATAAAGCAGAGCGGAAAATCCGTCCACTTAGTCCAGCTTTCGGGGACCGCCTAATTATTACGATGCACAATAGTACTGCACTCCCGTCTACCGCGTTGTCCACACGCACACACACACAGTCATTATATCAACTCCCTAACCTTTCTCATAATCGAAACGTTACACGTTACATATATTTCAATAGGTAACTAACTATGAACGCTCGCTTCGCTCGCGATTTACATATACTGATAGCATGACAACATTTTTACATAATTGGGCACGTCCGTAAAACGGAAGTGGCTTATGTTTTTGTCATCGAAAAAAGTGTTGTTCCTCAAATATCTCAAAAAGTTTTCTATCGAGTTGGTTGAAATTTTAAGGTTATATTCCTTATTATTTGGGAACCTCATAGTCCTATTTCCAGTTATATTGATATAAACATATTTAAGTTATAATGATATTTACAGGTCCATAAATACAGTTATTCTTCAACAACTCAAAAACTTGAGGTTCTACAAAAAACTTTAAATGGACGAAATATTCGTTAATATCGCTTTTTGTTTCAGAGTTATATGCGATCAAAGTGAAGGTTATTTTTTGTGACGTTTTTCATTATTTGTTTATAACTTCCATAAAAAGGGGTATTAGCATGTCTTAGTCCAGGTTTCTTTATATTTTAATACCAACAAACATATTCTAGAGTTCGATAAAGATCCGTTTCTTACAGATCTGATGCCCTATTTGTTAAATACTATTGATTCATTATAGCTTAACAGTCGTCTGTAATTTAATTCGTTTGTTATTTTTATCGCTGTTTTACCAACATTCCAACAAGTATTTCAACAAAATCCGAGTCGAAAATCCGGAAATTCAGACCCGAAATCCAGCGGAGAAGCCTCAAATTCGGCCTCCTCCATTTAGCCTTCAAGTAAGTAAATCCACCGGAGTAAGTATTAATTCGTTCGGATTTCAGACCCGAAATCTGATGGTCAAGTTTTAAATCTAGCCCATTCCATATAGTCTTCATAAAAGGACATCCGACAGAGTATGTGCTAATCCGGCTGGGTTTTAGGCCTGAAATCCGGTGATGCCAGCCTGAATCCGGGTCCTAAATCCAACTAAATCCGACTAGGATTCGGCTAAATCCGACCGGAATCCGGTCTGAAATCTAGCCTAAAATCCGCTATCGATTTTCAGTAGGGTTTAATACTATTCGGTGTATGTCAAATAATTATTTAACATAAAAAAATGCAATTATTATATTACACTAATCAATCATTTTTTAAATTTTCAACATTTTTTTATATTATTTATTGGGTTATATTTAAATACTCCTTTATTTAGTCATGGTCAATTATACGTAGCTTTATCAAGAACAACATCAAAGGATAATTTAATAGTATTTATAGATAATAAATTTATTAATAAAAATGATAATCAAAGGGCGCGGTAGCGCCTGACGCAAGTATGTGCGCATAAGCCTTATTATACAGCTAACTGGGTCATCGTATTTTTCTTTTCAAAACCGTTTATTATATACTATTTATTTTTATGAAATCTATGAAACATCGCTTTCCCTATTTATTGATCTTTGGTTTACATAAAGTTTTGAGCGAATTAATTCACACATAATTAAGAAAAGCCGCAATAAAGAAATTGGATGTCGATTTCCTTTACTCGATTTTTGCTTCTTCCCTTTATATTACATTACCCGTATATACCTATATTTATACTTGGAAAAAAGTTGAGACAGAGCAATGGGCGAATATATATAGAGAAAGAAAGACACTCTTATCCAGCCCGTGTAAGAATGCGTACAGAGGTACAAACATAAGAGAAGTTATAACGTGACCGTAAGAGGGAGCTAGTATCAAGTGAATATTTTCATCACAGCTGTATCGTCTGGCCCATTTTGTTGTGAATATGAGTTATTACAATTGATAAATTGTTTACGTAATTTTTCTTTAATTTAAAAAGGGATAACAATCGGTAAATAAGCTAGTCAAACAAGTAAATATTTCTATGATATTCTTATAATTCCATCGCAGAAATATGCATAAAACAGAAGAAACAAATACGTTTACGGAAATATAATGCACCAGCAAAGGGAATAACGAACGTACAAGAAATTGTTTTGCTATACGCAAGTATATCTGTTGTGACATTGTATGTCAATTAATAAATTAAGTATTACCCACTTGCACACACGTGTATATAATTCGCGTATTAGTCTTCAACGGTATCGGTACACCAGAGGCGTTTTGCGAGGCAGACTACACGTGTAGTCGCAAAGACGTTGTCGGCCATGTTGTCGTCTGCGATGCGCGGCTCCCCACGCGCGCAGACGACGTTTCCCATTTATACATGTACTGTCGCAGATGCGACCTCTCCAGGAAGATGACCCAGGTTCAGGCGAATTATCACCTGGGGGAAAGGATGCTCTGTCTTTGTCGCTGACCGTAAATGAGCGACAGAGATGGATATATATAGTATACATCGTTAGTTTTCATAAACTTGTATATATAATTATAGGTAAACGAATCGCGACGTTTGGAAATAATTAATATCTTGATTTATTAGAAGGTTTTAATGTTGGTTTTGGGTTGAATAATTATTATTATTAATTAATTAAAATTATTAATATTTAAGGATAATTTAATTAATGTTGTTAAATTAATATCGATTATTATAAATATAATTTCATATGAGTATTTAATTAAGAATTTGTATTTTGGCGCATTTAATTTGGAAATCGGGGATACCGGCGAGTGCTGTATGCTTGGACATTTCGCGTATGCGAACTATGGGTAGCATTTCAGCCCACGCTGCGCTTTGAAATGTAATACGTGCCTCCACGAGTAGAAAGTACGAGTGGAGAAGATATTCTTTATCGTATCGAGACTACTGAGGTGGAGGCTACATGCTGAGTATTAGCAGGCGTCTGCAATGAACACTTGCAGTCTCTTAATATATGGGTTTAATTTTCGCGCGTGCTGACATGTAGTCGTGACGTCGTCATTTTTCGGCGCAAGTTGAAAAGGATCCAATCAGCAATTTGCATCCATCGAGGGATCGTGAGTGGGGAAAGCGTCGGTGCTTGAACAAAACTGGCGAGATCACGCGATCTCGTCCTTGCTTCATTCGGTCTTCCGACTTGTATCCTTCGGTTCTCCAATTGGTAATTATAAATTTTCTGAAGCAGTATGAGAAAGCCGTCTATTATGGTTAAAGTACAGGTAATTAAACTTGATTTATTTTAATCATTATTTAAACACACTTGTACCTATATTTCGTGCCTTGCCCTGATCCCGCACGCCGAAAGGCAGTGCGACCAGGTGCGTGTGAGAAATTTGGTATCTAATATAGGCGCAACGGTGATGCTGACCGCTGTACCGAGTTGTGCGCGGAAGCCAAACCGACGCCATATTATTAATCGGGAAAATATATGCACCACGTTTTTTCCTTAAGTTAATTGAATGCCGCGTGAAATATATTTCAGTCGTTGTTAATTGTCGGGTGATTAATGGTGTTAACGTTATTTACTGTTAACGTTGTATTGAATAATCATGTGTTAATTGTTAAATAATAAATTCTATCAATTAGTTAAAACGCAAATTTCGTGTATTAATTTCGTTAATAATAAGCTATACAATTCCTTTTCCAACCTCCTCATGAGATTTAACCTCATATTAGTTAAATTGATATAATGTTTACCCGAATTTATTAAGTAACGATGACTAGGTAAAACACCGTTACAATGTAAGACTTCCCAGTGACACCAGTATAGTGGACAATTGGATAAGTGGAATTCACTATAATTCCAGTGATCGAAAATAAAAAGTACAATATTATTATATTACTCGAGTAACTGAGAAGTCCATTCAGATTATACGCAAGCTATAATATGTGATGAATTGTTATCAATTGGTTTGTTTTAATATTATGTATTTGTCAGAAAGTCTCTTGAGAGCATATTTTCATGTAGTAAAACAGAAACTTTACGTATATAAGATGGCTTGCATATAATATCAATAGACTTCCCAGTGACACCAGTATAGTGGATATAAATTTATGATTGTTTTAACATGGTGACATTCACTATAACTCCAGTGATTGGAAATAAATAGTACAATATTATTATATTACTCAAGTAACTGAGAAGTCCATTCAGATTATACGCAAGCTCTAATTTGTGATGAATTGTTATCAAATGGTTTGTTTTAATTTTATGTATTTCCAGAAAGTCTCTTGAGAGTAGTAAATGTTATGTTCTGAGTACTAAAAGCTTAACCTAAACAATGATGCATGTCACTTAGCTAGGACTCGAACCCAGGGAATGTTTAATCAAACTAAGAGTACGTTTTACAGAACATAAACGTATAATCTAGTGTCAAGAAAGAAGGAAGCTCTTTCCACACTAATATTAATTATTTTTATGTAAATTGATTACTTACTTAATATTTCTTCCTTTGAAGTCCTTTTCTTCTTTGTATGTTGGGGAGATTAATAATTAACACTTTGGTTATTTATTGATTTAAATATTATAAGTATGATTTATTGATTAAGCACTTTTATAATACAATTGATTTATCTTATTTTAACTTTAGTACTCTCAACTTTTCGTACTTGAGTAATTGATTATAGGTCAACAGCTTCAATTTATTATAAAAGATTATTTGTAAATTATAAAAGTTGTTTACAAATTTTAGTCAAATATTACAGTCATCTCATTCAACAAATTGCTGAGTTTGTGTTTTGACTCTTCGATTCATTGCTAATATCCAGGCCTTTTATGAAACTCTGTGTTCGCATTCTTTAAGCTACACTTGTTAATTACGACTTTTTGTCGATTTGAAATTATGCAATTATAAAATTAAATTATAAATTTAAATGCATATTGGAACGATATCAACTTCCTTTTGTATTAGCAAACAATCGATTACATGATTTTATTTTGCAATGTATTTTTAATTAATATTTTGATGTATTTACAATTTATAATTTGTTTTACGTTATATAATAGGTGATGATATTAATAGTGTTGATGATAATAAATAAAAGATGTGAATTAACATTCACTATCCTCCCCGCTTAAGTATTATACATTATTTCTGTAAAAACATTTAAAAAATAATATGTAATTTCCTTTTTTTTATACATTTAATGAAAAAATATTATGATTTTTAAAATGTGAATTTGGTAAATTATTGTTTGATCGAGCATTTGGAAAATTACTTTTTGATGGAAATATTGCTGGTGGTTTATTTGGGATTGGTGGAGGTTGCATAGGAGATGAAATACTTGGTATAACTTTAATTTCTTTTAGTTCCACTTCTTTTATTATTTCTGATTTCTTATTCATTTCTGCATAATTTACTTTATTTAACGTTGTTAAAAGATGAGTAATTGAACTGAATACTGCTCCAAAAAGGTGAAGTGACCATCCATATATAGTATGCAGGGTATAACCTCGAATTATTGTATCAATAATTAATTTTATGACATGTAAAATTATTCGAATCATAATGAACCTTGTGGAAAACGAGCCCCACGTTGTCAATTTTCTAATAATTAGTTGCCAAGTATTTTCTGCTATGTGTTTTAAAGTAATTTCTGTAAACATGTGATTTGTAGATTCATTTGAATTTTCTTGTCCAGCCATTTCTCTTCTGATTATATTTAATAATGAAGCTTTTTCGAGAGGAAACATGAGTTATTGTTATAGTTGGTCCAAGTCTGTTTGAGAATATACTCCACTAGTAGCCAAGGAATTAACTGTTTCATAGGTCCATCCAATTTGTGTATTAGGTTTCAGCACATTAGGAGGTATTGTTTTTGTTGGTGTTGGCAAAAACTTTATCCATTCGTCTCCCACTTTATAAAAAGTAGGGATTATAGAATTACAATCAGTTTGAAATCCACGTTTTACCAAAATATGTGACGTAACAGGTAGATGATTATAACATTCCTTAGTATGTAATAATTTTACTTCTATTAGAGTACATTTTATCAGATAAACGGCTTCTCCTGCTAGTTTTGATATATAACCTGGTTTTTTCATAATGTTATACACAAATTCATGGGGATAAGGTAGCAATGGACAAGGAATTTTAAATTGTTTTCCTTTCAATTTCACATTTTTGAGTTAATAAGTCTATATATATATATATATATTATTAAATTGATTTCTTAAATGTTTTTCTATATAAACAAATTTTGAATTTACATAAGTAAATAAATCTAAATGTACACTTGCTTTATTACGAACAATATCATTTTCAAAATATAATCTATTAATATTATTATTTTTTGTAATATGAATAATTTTGGATGTTCAGTTCGGATAAATTCGCGATTACAATTTGCAATTTTTTCTTTTGCTGATAATGGAAAAGTAATTTCATTAGTATTTAACGTATAAGTAATTTCATTATTATTTCCATTAGTAAATTTCTTTGCAAAACCTTTATATAAAACATTGTACTTATTTTTGAAGCAGTCATCTGTTGGTAGAATATTCCAAAAAGTATAACCCCCTTCCATATCAAGACAGTGTTTGTCTGAAAATTTACATACAGTACCCGAACTTAATCTTAACTTATCATTATTTAAATTTACTTGCGCATTATTTTCTATTAATGTTATTTTGATTGTGCCGTGTACGAATACCTTATTCCAGGATCCAAAATTGTCTGTATATGACTCTCCCGAACATGAATTTCCTTCTGCACTTCCCGCGAAATCTATTCCTTTTGTTGTAGTCGAATTTATTTTTAAATCAGCAATAGTGTGTTTATTATCATACTTAAAAATTCCAGTTTCTTGAATAAATTTACACTTTTCGTGACTTATGACATAGATGTATTCTTGTTCCGCATTTTCTGTTGGAATCAATTGACCGAAAATTCCAAATTTGAAAATTGTTCTACGTATAATTATTTTGCATTAAATAATTTCAGTATTTTTAAATTCTACTATTTGTTGTAATTCAATTGGAACCTCTGTTGAATTAATTTGTACATTATGGAAATCACATTCTCCTGAATCTAGTAATGAAAATGTCGTAATGTTCGGCATCGTCGCCCCGCAATCAAACCCAATAATCCCATGACAAATATTTAAAATTGTTGAAAAAATAATTATTTGCTTAATCATTATTGATAGACCTAAAATAGAAGAATTATATTAATAAATTTATATTAATATTTTTTCATGTAAAAATAATTTATTAGGATGAACTGTTTTTGATTTTCCATTATAATCAATGACTATGTTTCCATTTTCATGTACTTTTAAAATTTCAAAAGGTTTAAGATAATGATCTTTTTCTAATTTACCTGGTTTGGGTTGTTTAGTGAACCAAACCTTATCTTTTACTTGAAATTGTATTGGATTTACAAATCTGTCATAATACTTTTTTGATTTTTCTGTAGATAATGTTAAATTTTCTCGGGCTAATTTTGAAATTCCATCCATATTTAAAACTAATTTTTCAAGATAACCCTTAAAAGTGGGTAACTGTTCACTTTTCCTTAAAGGTTCATGTGACGGTAGTCTTGGAGGAAAACCAAAAACAATTTGAAAAGGTGTATACATATGACTAGTATGAATGTTAACATTATAATAAAATTGAGCTAGTTCGACTAACTCATCCCATTCAATTTTCTTGATGAAAAATTTCTTAAATATTCCATTAAGGGAGCGTGTGCCCTTTCTAAAGTACCACTGGCCCATGGAGTAAACGAGGTCGTTTCTATTTTTGAAAACTTAAATCTTCGTGCAATTGCTTTCATAATTTTGCCAGTGAAGTTACTACCCTATCGGATAACAATAATTTTGGATATCCGAACACACATAAAAAACGTTTTAAAAATGCATTAGCTACAGACTCTGCAGTTTGATCTTGTAAAGGTACAACTATTAAATATTTGGAAAATTGATCTTGAATTGTTAAGATATATTTATTACTATTTTTAGTAACATTCATTGGTCCTACAATGTCCATAGCGACTTTATCAAAGAATTTAAATGGTGTATCTGTTATTAACATAGGTTGTCTAACTTTTTTTCGTTTTAATTTATTTCTAAAATTTGAATTTTCCAACTATTAGAAAAATTCGTGAATTTATTGCATATAATATTTATTATATATAATATTTTTATAATTTTTTCTTTTTTTTTTTTTTTTTTTTTCCGTCTTATTAAGGTTTTATTAATTTCATACTACAAACAACTAAATTTTATATTTTTGTTGACCTAGCTTGTCTTAGTCTTTTTTCAAACACTCATCCTGTGAGGTTTATTAAGTGGCTGGTATTAATACAGTCCGCCTTACTTGAGATGTTAAGAATATATTTCTTTGGCTTGTAAAGATCGATAAATTCATATATCTTAAAACTTAAAGTGTAAGAAAGCAATAAATTCACGAATTTTTCTAATAGTTGGAAAATTCAAATTTTAAAATTATATGGCATTGGATCACGAATATGCCTTATGTAACAATAGTCTGACGATTAAGACATTAGTTCTATGTAAGTGCGTTAGGGGGCTACCTGTTAATATGTGGCACTTATTAAAGTTTGCTATCGGTAGGGCATATATACCCCATGTCTTCCTCGTCAGAATACAGCTAGTTTTCAAATAATTTTTATATCTGTCATTTATATCTAGAGACGAGATGCCTGGACTCTACTGATGAGCCCACCAGGCATACTCAGGGCGAAATATAATTTTTTCTTTTTTTTTTTTTTTTTTTTTTTTCCGTCTTATTAAGGTTTTATTAATTTCATACTACAAACAACTAAATTTTATATTTTTGTTGACCTAGCTTGTCTTAGTCTTTTTTCAAACACTCATCCTGTGAGGTTTATTAAGTGGCTGGTATTAATACAGTCCGCCTTACTTGAGATGTTAAGAATATATTTCTTTGGCTTGTAAAGATCGATAAATTCATATATCTTAAAACTTAATTTATTTCTATTACAATCACTGCAAATTTTAATTCTTTTCTGTATATCTTTTTTCAAATTTTCCCAAAAATATATAGTTTTAATTTTATTGTAAGTTTTTGTTATTCCTGCATGACCTCCTAAACTAGAAGAATGATACATGTCAAATATTTTATCTCTTTCTTCTAATGGTAAAAAACGAACTTCATTTTTACATATTATTATATTTATTAGTGTACCCGAGAAAACATTGTTTAATATATCTACAATTTCAACCCATTCAATATATTAATTATTTCTATCTCTTATGATATACTAAAACTTCAATATTTTTTCTGTAATAATATGTTTTTTTAATAACTTAAATAAATTGATTAAATTTACTTTTACATTAGTACATGATTCAGCAATACCCAGGCATAAAACAAAAAGCTTTTTATTGCCGATTTTAACTATTTCAATTTCATTTTTACTTAAAAATTTGTTTATTTCAATTTGTTTATCTTTAATCAATAATTCAGTATGTCTATCAAATGATTTTCTTTCTTTTGAAATAATATGAACTATATTATCATTCCTTAAATGAATAGAATCGGGAGAAAAATTTATACTTTCACATTCTTTTAATATTTTTAACTGTTTATTTTCTTGTATAGAATTTTTATTTATTAATAACTTATCTTTCTTATAAGTTCTTATAGCTACTTTATTTTGTTCACAAATTCTTGTACAGGTTCAGAGATTTGTATATTTTCCGATTGAATTTGTTTAGTCCTTTGGGCTCTTGTTGTAACACTCCCCTACTAGCACACAACGTTGTAGCAACGTTGTGGCAACGTTGTAGCAACGTTGTGGCAACGTTGTAGCAACGTTATGGCAACGTTGTTTTGACAACGTTACAACGTTGTTATAAAAGTTGTTGAAACGTTGTTATAAAAGTTGTTGAAACGTTGTTATAAAAGTTGTTGAAACGTTGTTATAAAAGTTGTTGAAACGTTGTTATAAAAGTTGTTGAAACGTTGGAGCAACGTTGCTACAACGTGGGATATGTCCGCTAAGATTTATGTAAGTTGCCGCGATAGGTGGAAATAACGTTATGATAACGTTTGAGCAACGTTGAAAATGCCTTTGAAAAATATATTTCATATAAAAATTTAAAAAATGTCCTGGGTAAGCGAAAAAATACATTTTGTGACAATGCAAATAATGCATGTCATTTAGTGCGACACTAAGCTAAACCTTATTTCCTTACGAGCACACACGCACACATACAAGCCTAATCAAACCTATCCTTCCCGAATTTCCCTAAGAGCCTATAAATAATAACTATAATACCCTCCCAGTAACCGAGCTCCTTACCACATATGATAAACCACCGAGCCCACAAACAAAAGTGCACAGGGGAGTAATATTTACCTAAATATCGCCGTGTGTCCGTCCAAGCAGCCCGAGCCCGCCGTTGCACCTTGGGGCTGATTCACTAACTTTTACGTGCGTTATAGCATTTATCGTATCGCATTCGAAAGTCGATAAAGAATCGCAGTGTTATTTGAAATCAATTGTTTTCGTAAAGATATCATTGCAGCGTTACAAATGATGTATTAATTAAAAAAATTATAAGTAAAGTGAGGTTTAAAAAATTGAGAAGTATACATCGGTAAAAAAAATGCAGTATATCATCAGAAGTTCATTTATTAAATCTGCCAAACATTTTGGCAAATGGTATTTAACAAAAATAAAATAATAATTTTTTTGTTGTCAAACAATAACACAATTGTATAATTACAATTGTGATGAACATCATAACAAGTCAGCGAAATATCACAGAAATAACAATAAACATTTCGTTTAGAAAATAGAACTATTAACGTTGTATGTACAAATAATGAAAAATTATAAATTTGTTTTGTTTGTTTGTAAACATTAAATTCCTTTTTCTTCATTAATTAAATTATGGTTTCTAATTTATGTTATTAAATTAAATAAATAAAATAAATAATTTACAATAAACAAAAAATTTGTTTTTCTTCTAAATTAGAATTATTTAAACAATTAAAATTTAAAATTGCGTCGCTGATTTCAACGGGTATCAGCTCGGGCTGTGCAACTTTTACATTTTGACAAGTATTTTTAATACTTTCCCATTTTTCGAGCCTACAGTTGACCCCCGTAAATCCATTAACCAGAATATCTTTTATTTCATTGATCTGACCAGCGAAGAAATCGACTAGCTTCTTATTCTGCATTTCACTGACGTTTACTAAATACTCAGTACTCGGGGAAACTGAAACAAATTCAAAATTTATTTTTATAAATTCAATTTAAATGCGATTATTATATACCAATTCGACACCCTGATAGAAATTCTTTTAATTTGTTTTAAAAATTTAATATTCATAATAATATTTTAAGACAAATCCCAAATTTTTTAAATTTCCTTTCGGAATGCCGAATATGCCATACTTTTTGAAAAAATGATAAGAATTTCTTAAAAAAAAAAATACTAAATGTAAGTAAATGTAAACTAAAGTTATGAATAAAATTATGAATAAAAATAAAAATGTTTCGTTTACCTGCTTTGGTCCTAGTAACTTTCGAAATGTTGCCTTGCGTTTCTGTAAAAATAAAAGTAAAAATGATTTAGATTGGTTTATTAAAACATTAGCAATATTTTTTTACAAAAAAACTGTAAAAATACATACCTAATTTAATTCGTTTGGCACTTTCGTTTTTGCAATCGGATGTAAAATCGAAAGTATCTGTAAAAATTTAGCAAGTGTTATAAAAAGTTTTATCAAGTGTACATATAAATATCATAATTTAACTAGAATTACTATCGCATTATAAATGTAAACTATTTACAAAAATTAATACAAAATAAATAAATAATGAGTTTCTTTAATAAAACGTTTGAATGAATAAACGATTATATATTTGAGAAAAGTACCATCGATAGACCGTTTTTTGGATTTTATTTTCATAGTAGCCGGTGCGGGTTCTATCAAGTCGATGATCTAACAATCAGACAAATCGGAGTTTTTTTCAAATTTATCCTCTGAATAGCCCGGCATGCTTAATAAAAATCCCAAATCATTTTTAGTTAAACGGTTGGCTGAAGGTTTTGGAGTTTTGCTAACTATAGATTTTGTCGACGTTGACGGCAAATCCTGATGGCCCAATATTTGCAAAATTTTGACGCTGTTTTCATTCAGCACTCGTTGTTTCTAATTTTTTGTTCAGCTCGTGAACGGGACTCACTCCACGTCTGAAATAAAATAAACTATTAAAGAATATTGGCCGTAATTATTATGCAAATTAAATAAAAATAATCTACTGTGTTTAAGCATCGTTTTTTTAAATGTATGCATTTACATTATTAATATTGAATCAAATATTATTTAAACATAAGTAATAAAGTTTAAGTAAGTAAAGTATTTAGAAAAATGCAACGAATAAGACGTGTGATTTTGTAAACACAGAGAAGATAAATAAATATTTTATTTTAGTTCATAAGCTACAGATGTGGAAAAGTTGAAGTGCTTATATGTACATAATCAAAATACGGTCCGAAATAAACATGTGACAATGCGCAGCTAACTGGCTATATTTACTTTTTGTTTTCTTGTTTCTAGAACGATTTGTACGTGAACTTGAATCTGTGTAAACAGTATGTAAATACTAAACACTACAGAGTCGATTTAATTAAATGTGCGTTATAAGGTGATACGAGCAATGAGGCTACACATTTCTTTCAATCTACATATTAATTAATGAACTAGAATAAATTTTTATTACTAATTTGATAATAATTTATTTGTTTTAATTATAAAGAATTTTTGTCGATACGATTATAAGTACGATGGTTATAATGGAATGTTTAAGACTTTCATTAAAAAATATTTATTTAAAAATAAAATGAAATTACTAATTAAATGATTAATTTAAATTTACTCAAAAATCAACGTGAAATGCTTATGGGAGAAAATTTACATCATTATCAAGTAATGAATCAAAATTCAATAATTTTTTAAATAAAGTTTATAAATAAGTTGAAAACCCCTTACTTTTTTCCAACAATCCTTGGTTCGCACCTTTCCTCCTTCAATTTGATTGAGTTCATTACTTAATCGAACCCACAAAAATGCGTCAGTATTAGAGTCGCAATCGCCACGAGCGAAAGCTCTATTTTCGTCGATAAACCGAAACATGTGTCTGAATTGTTCTGAGGTCGGTCGAAGTCTATAATAATGAAACATTTACAATTAAATTATCGTATAATTAAAGATATGAAATGAAAAATAGAAAGCAAGATGCAACATTTGTCATGTATGAACTATGTAATAAAGAAAGAATTTTTTAACCTAATTGGTTTTTCATGATTTGTTTTTCATTATTTAAATATTTTTAATTGAAATGTCAGCTTCTACTGTCAAATTAGATGTAACTTAAATTAGTAGAAAAAAAAATGTAGGACTATTAAAATTCAAATTGACAACAAATAATATTTATGTTTGTAACAAACTCGTGTGTATATATATATATATATATATATAATTTAAATAATTAACATGTGCTAAATAACAAATAAAAAATGAATTCAATCTTGTACCTTCAATTAGCTATGATTTATAAGTATTGTACCTTCCTTGACGAGTCCTGACGAAACACTAACAAGGAAAATTAGGATATAAGAGAAGTTGACCATGACAAGGTAGGGGTCGGTCTTAAGCGCTTCGTGTACTTAATATTTACTATACAAACTTATCATTCGTATATTTTCAAAACATAGTACACTGCTCTATTCGAAAATTCTGTTCAAATTTCATTAACAGCGTATGTATTTTATATATCCAAGTCAATAAATTAATTTTCTTACTATCATTAATGTTTTGTAAGGGATCGACAATATTCAATATCATGAGTAATAAAAAATAAAAATTTGTATTCTTACATTAAATTAATAAATTATTTTATATACTTACTTGTCTATTAGTTTAGAATTTTTTAAATTGTTCAAACCGATTTCCGGTACGACTGGTAAACCAGAACCAAATTTTCCAAATATAGCAGAAATTCGAGTTTCGAATTCTGTTAAAGGCTCTACAGAAAAATCCTTATTCCCTGTTTTTTTTTAAACCTGATAAAAATTCGGCTCTTCCTTTTTTTGATGATAGTCGTAAATTTTTCCAAGTCTAATAAACATATAATATTTATTTAGTTACATTATTTTTATTGCAAATACTGGATCTATTTTAAGGCAACAAACCTAAATAACTGAAAGAATCAAAAAAATGTTTAATAAACTCTTTAAAAAATTCTTTACATTACATAAAAAAGTTCAAAGATAAAGTGCTTTCTAAAGCTTTTCATTGAAGGTATTTTAAATCTAGCTGATTTAAAAATATTTTAAATTACACGTAATCGTTATAAATAAATTTTTAATATTTAATTTCAAAACTAAAATATATTTTTCTACTATCAAAAGTCCAGATGTAGAAATTGAAAACCCTTCAAATTAAAAAACTTAGTAAACTTTTTTAGCGTAAAAGTTCTTGTATTATTATACTCAACAAGATATTTTTTAAAAGCTTATAAAATATTATTGTATTATTTCAGATAATTCAAGCTTCTCCTATTAAATATAACAAAAATAATTAACATTGTTGATTCTTATATAAATAATTTAAAAAATGAAAAATTTGATCAACTAATTATTAAAACAATACAAACCGTTTTCCATCCATTCACATCTTTTAGAGCTGAACCATTTTTATTTAATATCTCAGTAAGATTTGCCCACATTTTTTTAAACCACTCACAGCCTCTAGGCCCTAGTTTTGAAATTTGTTTTCTAGCAAATAATTCATGCACTTCCATATAACTAATTAAAATTTCAATTTGTTTATCGCAGGGTCTAATTCTTTTAATTGAATTGCAAAAAAAAGTAACTAATATATTAAATTATTTAATTAAATTATATGAATAAAAAAGAAAACAATTTTTACTTACCTTTGAGAATTCATGTTTGAGCAATGTACAAACAGTGTGTTTATGAATGTCGGAGATACATTTTTAGGTATAATCATTGACTTGCTCGAACAGAATCCCCACTTACTTACTTCTTCTACAATATTTATATTTAGTAAGCTAACTATATGGTAGTCTACTGTTGACAACCGATGCCGCGATTTAGAGAGTTACCCGCGAAATATTATATTCTTCTAAAATTGGAGCTGCTATCCCTGCTTATGTGATTCACGAAGAAGAAGAACAAGACCGGAGAAATTCTATTAAAAGGCTACGATTAATGATAAATCTTTTAAGAGATGTGTCTGACCCCTTTACTTTATCAGGAGAATACTTTCGTAAATATTACAGGTAAGAAAATTAAATAAAAGAATGATAGTGTGAAAATAAAAGATACAATTCGTAAAATTATTATAAACTGGAGTCTTTCTACAATAGTTGCATGAGTATATAGCACAATATATGTAAGCAGTATTTACTTTTTCAAGAAAATAAATTAAGTGCTAACTAGTAGTATATTAAGATGCATGCGGCATAAGTGGCCCATTATTTAACGGCATGTATTATATAATAATTATTAAACATTAATTAAATATTAAGTGTTGTTTTATAGTTTTAAATTATGTATATTTATAATCATCATTTATATATTTATAACTCACTTCATAAAAATTATTTTATTATTAGTGCAATTATATATTAATACTTTTATTATTGAACTAATTTACAAATATATAGTTTAAACTTGGATTGCTTTACATTGGTACTATGCAAATAAAAAAATATTTTGATTATTATTGTTATTGTTATTATTATTATTATTATTATTATTATTATTATTATTAGTTAATTTACAAATATTTGTTAATTTCTAGATTAACGCAACCTCTAGCAATAATGCTTATTGATTTATTAAGACCCGATATTGAAGGAGTAAGGAGTTCAGCGATTCCTGTACATTTGCAGGTATTATCAGTACTAAGATTTTTTAGCGAAGGAAGTTTACAAAAGGGAACTGCGCATGATTTGAATCATCCAGTTAGCCAAGCGACATTTAGTCGCTTATTAAGTAGAGTCGTCGATGCTCTGGTGGCTCATGCAAATGAATATATTTCATTTCCAACAACAATGGATGATAGACAACTTACAGCTATGAGGTAATATTCATGTGTTTTATAAATTTCTATATGCAGATTTGTGTGTGTGCGCTTTTTTAAATTTGTAATAATAGTTTTAGTAGTGCATGCAACTTACTTAATCTACACCAGGGTTACCATTTAGGGTTTTTCTGTCCTCTATTATCTAATGTAAACAAGGTCATACTGTGAGAGTGCAACAAAGAAAAAATACCTCTATCTGGCAACACTGATCTGCACTCAAACCTTTATTTTTGGCACTACGAATAAAGCCGTCAATTTAAGATTTTATTTTTTAATTATTTATACTTTTAAAAATAATATTGAATATTATTCTTTTTTTAGTTTTCGCAGATATAACAGGATTCGCGGAATTATTGGTTTAATAGACTGATTTAAAGTCGCATTTTTTAAACCAACAGAAAATGAAGAAGCATTTTTCAATTACAATGCTGGTATTTCTATGAATGTACAAATCGTAAGTTTTTAAAATATTGTTAACATTTATGTTTTATTATTTATTTCTAAAACATTCGCTATATTCTCGAATAAAATTTTTTACAAACTTTACTCAACATTTTAAATCTACAGTTTACTGAATGTATTAACTTCATATAGAGATTTTTTAATTAAACATTATAATTTTATTTCAATGCAATTTTCTTTATGTCAGATAGCCGATGCTGAATATATTATTCAAAATATTCGAGTATGTCCAGCTGATCAGTTCATATGGAGGTTCAGTGAAGCAAAAGAATATATGGAGTCACTGCGAGCAAATGAAAATATATTACGACAGGAAGGCCGTTATTATTTACTAGGTAAGTAATTCTTTTATAATATTAGGGTATTATATATTATTGCATTGTAGTTAAGTTTCTGCGTAAATCAAATGTTCTTTTAATTTTCTACAATATTTTTTATTATTTTTTACTAAAAATATCATACTACCAACTTTTGATTTTGACCGGTTTTACTCTAATTGTTTGGTATATTATATTAATTTTTACTACATTATGAATCTATTATTTTATTTGTCATAGGTGATAATGGGTACACACCTTCAGCAGTACTTTTAACTCCTATCATAAATGCACAAAATGAAACTAAAGCTCGTTATACAACTGAACATGTCCAAACTCGTTGCAAAATTGAACAATGCTTTGGCATTTTAACCAATGTATGGCGTGCGATCCATAGATCGCGAAAATTACATTACTCTCCACAGAAAGTTGGAAAAATAATAATTGCCTGCGCTGTGCTACATAATTTTTGAAAAAAAAATTCGTATGTATTTATAAATGAAAATATTAAAATCAAAATTTTTTTTTCATCGCAATAACACAAATAGTCCACTTTATTGTCTTTAATTACGAGGGTAAGTAGTACATTTTGATACTGTTGTGTGAAAGTGATTTCTTACTTTCAATACAAACATTTTAAATAAAAGTCTATATACTCATACTTAAACTAAAATGCGACAATACGGTACTAAGAGTAACTCGGGTGTTCAAAGTAAAACAACAAATAAGTATACGGTGAATCAAGCGGATCAAGGAAAAATAAAATGAGTCTACGGGGAATATAATAATCAAGGGAATAAAATGCAGTTTTACTCCTTTTATAGAGGACAATAAAGTGGAATTCATAAATAATTAGGACTTTGCAACACATGCACGAATTTCGCGTTTTCGCACTCTAAAAATAGGATTTAAAGTAGTCCTTTAGCAACCGGCAGGCAATAAAGACTCATTATCTTAATCCGCTCGCAAGATTTAGTGCATTGAATATTTGCATGTGAATGTGCGTACATGCGTGCGTGTGTAATTGCATAGTTTATCAATTTTTAAAGCTCTTTAAATACAAACATTCATGCACTTGTCACAAAAAATATAGTGTGCACCAAAGGCTAAGTGAGCTTTTGTATCTTGTGTGTTTGGAGAACTCGGTTTCGGCGAGCACTACGCACTCGCCTTCTAGCTTGCATACACCTTGTACGATGAATTCACACTCGGCCTAAAAAATAAAAAATAGGCCCACTTTTCGGCCTTGGCACACAATATGTTATTGTGCATTATTATACTTGCATTTAATATTATTTTAATAGTATTGTAGACAAAGAATACCTATTTTATCAAGAAGATGATGTCAACCAAGTGATTTTTGACGCCAGTTACGTAGCCGGAATCGCCGAAAGAAACGGGATAATAAATATGTTGTACAATAATTAATAAAAAATTTAGATTCATAATTATCAAAATATATTTTTGTTAGTATATTCTTTGCAAAAAAATGAATACCCACTTTTTTTTTAAGTGCATGTGTTACTTTTCAAACTAATCAACATTCTCCTCTGAAAAAGTACATGCTTTACTTTTTTAAATACTGTACATTTACTTATTTGAAATTGATTAATTACATTTTGGAAGTGATCAGACTATTCTAACGAAGAAGAGAAGTGCATAGGTGCAAACGCAGTTATCTTTGTTTTGTAATAAACGTATTGTAAGTAATTTTTTGTTAATTTATGTCTAAAATTGTAATAAATCATTGTAAATGATTTGCTACATACATATTTTTGGTCCAAAAACTTCAAATTGTACGTATAAAAAGTTAAAACGATAAGTATTATAATTTTTATTATCAGAAGCAACAGAAAAATGCTGTTAAAAAATGTTTTTTAATGATCCCTTTTGCATTTGTACACTTCAAGTAATTATTAGAAACTTAAGATGGCTTTAAATATTAGTTCGATAAGTATTTACAGCCATACCGTGAGCTTGGTTGTAAATTTTGGCGTTAAAATTTATTTACCGC
Source organism: Theocolax elegans (assembly GCA_026168455.1). Classification (NCBI taxonomy): domain Eukaryota; kingdom Metazoa; phylum Arthropoda; class Insecta; order Hymenoptera; family Cerocephalidae; genus Theocolax; species Theocolax elegans. Next base: position 56,906,642 of record CM047426.1, read on the forward strand.
ATCATTTACCGCGATGTAAAGAGATACAAATGCGTTATGTCTGATAACGCACACGCTATGCGCTAAAAATAGTCGTTAACTGCACTTACGCATGCGCTAAGTGTCATTAACGCATGCGTAAAAGTTAGTGAATCAGGCCCCTGTCACGCCGTGCGCCTCAAGGAGAGCGAAAGAGAAAGAGATATTGGCCGCGGCAACAACCAAGAGCCGTATCGACGTGCCGCGTACACACACCTTCCGCAGCCCTACAGACACAGATATTATTAGCCGACTGTTTAACAATAAAGAACGAGAGAAATAATTACCTGGCAGGCAGCTTACGTCGTCGTCAACGGCATCGTTGTTGATGTTGGAGCCGACGAGGCGTACACTACGAGACGATGCGGCGGCCATGTTACTCAAGCCGCACTCGAGTAAGGCCGCGTACGCACCGCAAATGGGCCGTCGCGACACATGCGCGCACACGGGCAATGCGTCGACCACGCCGAGGAGAGTAGAGCTCTTCCGATCGCCGTAGCATCACGACGTCCGATCCTGTGTGCGAACTACTGTGTGTAGCGAGAGTGCCAATTTGTATTGTGCGAGAGTTAAGCTAGAGCAACATAGCAAGAAAGGTTGGTGGATACTTCTCCGTGCCTCCTTTATTACTTTTTGTGCAATTCCATCCCGTGCTTCCTTATTGTGTGTGTGCGAGTTACCGCGTGTCCCCCTTCTCCCCCCTTTTCTTCGAGCAGCTTCCGACACTGCAAACGTGTATCGCAGCCGCGCCGTCGGTCGGTATTAAACTCGTCGCGAACGAGTAGCACTCATGCAGTCAGCGATTTGTGATTTGTAAATTATAGATTGCACTCGTGCAATCCGCATTGAGCCGCATTTCGCCTCCCTAAAATTCGCCCCCCCCCCTCAGCCGATCGCAGCCGAGCTTGAGCCCGCGTAAAGGACGCGACTGGCACTCGTAATTATATGAATCGCATCGGGTAATAAATTTAGTTATTTTGCAGATATCTTCTTTTTATTATCCCCATCACCTGCACCCTAATCCCCAGTGCAGCGTGACAAGTTTTAAATGCACAAAATATTAACTAATTAAAAAAAAAAAAAAAATTTTCAACCCGCGGGAATTGAACCTCGCATCTTCAGCTCTGAAGGCTTGCTCTCTACCAACTGAGCTATATTGTTGTTACTATCATTAAATTAACTTTTGGTTATAAACTACTATCAAAATATGCTCCGAAATTAATAACCTAAAGTTAATTTAATGACAGGAACAACAAAATAGCTCAGTTGGTAGAGAGCAAGCCTTCGGAGCTGAAGATCCGATGTTCAATTTCTGCGGGTTGAAAATTTTTTTAAATTTTTTTTATTAGTTAAAATTTTGTGCATTTAAAAATGTATTTTTTCGCTTGCCTAGGACATTTATTAAATTTTTATATGAAATACATTTTTCAAAGGCATTTTCAACGTTGCTACGTAATGAATAGAGTTTTAGAAAATTTAATTGGCACAATTTGTTTTGTATATATGGATGATGTAATTATGTTTTCAGAAACAGTAGAAGAACATGTGAAGAGGTTAAATCTAGTGGTAAAGAAGTTAAAGGAAGCAGGGTTAAAAATTGAAACAAGTAAATGTAAATTCTTTAAAAAAGAAATTGAATTTTTAAGGCATATAATAAGTGAAGACGGTATAAGAACCGATGAAAAAAATAGCTGCTATAAAACAATTACCTCGACTGAAAAATATAAAAAATGTGAGAGAATTTTTAGGTTTAGCAGGATATTATAGACGATTTATTAAAAATTTTGCAGAAATAGCCAAACCATTAACAACTTTACTGCAAAAAGAAGTAAAATTTATTTGGAATACTGAAATTCAAATAGCTTTTGATAAATCAAAGGATGCGTTGTGCACTGCACTTTTTTACAATTTCCAAATTTTGATAAACCTTTTATAATATGTACTGATGCTTCAAAATATGTACTAGGAGCTATTTTATCACAAGGGAAAATTAATGAGGATAGACCGATAGCATATGCGTATCGTGTAATTAAGGGTGCAGAAAAAAAGTATTGTACTTATGAAAAAGAAGCATTAGCAGTAATGTTTGCTGTAAAAACATTTAATAAATATATTTTTGCAAATAAGTTTATAATAGTTTTAGATCATAAACCTTTATTATCTTTAAAAATCGCTGATAATAACTCTAGAGTGCAAAAATGGCGTTTTAAAATAATGGGATATGATTATGATGTAGTTTATAAACCAGGAAAAAGTAATGTAAACGCTGATGCATTATCAAGAAATCCTATAGAAAGTGCAATTATGACCCTACTAACACACAACGTTGTAGCAACGTTGTTCCAACGTTTCAACAACTTTTATAACAACGTTGTAACGTTGTCAAAACACTGTCACAAACTTTTTTTCTGCACCCTTAATTACACGATACGCATATGCTATCGGTCTATCCTCATTAATTTTCCCTTGTGATAAAATAGCTCCTAGTACATATTTTGAAGCATCAGTACATATTATAAAAGGTTTATCAAAATTTGGAAATTGTAAAAAGGTGCAGTGCATAACGCATCCTTTGATCTATCAAAAGCTATTTGAATTTCAGTATTCCAAATAAATTTTACTTCTTTTTGTAGTAAAGTTGTTAATGGTTTGGCTATTTCTGCAAAATTTTTAATAAATCGTCTATAATATCCTGCTAAACCTAAAAATTCTCTCACATTTTTTATATTTTTCAGTCGAGGTAATTGTTTTATAGCAGCTATTTTTTTCATCGGTTCTTATACCGTCTTCACTTATTATATGCCTTAAAAATTCAATTTCTTTTTTAAAGAATTTACATTTACTTGTTTCAATTTTTAACCCTGCTTCCTTTAACTTCTTTACCACTAGATTAACCTCTTCACATGTTCTTCTACTGTTTCTGAAAACATAATTACATCATCCATATGTACAAAACAAATTGTGCCAATTAAATTTTCTAAAACTCTATTCATTACTCTCTGAAAAGTTCTAGGTGAATTTATTAAACCAAACGGAAAAACTTTAAACTCAAATCGTCCTAATGGATGCATACTAAAATGCAGTTTTATGAATATCCCTATCTTTTACTCTAATTTGATGAAATCCTGATACCATATCAATTGAACTAAATATCTTATTCTGTTTTTCCATTTCATCAAAAATTTCCGTTATATTAGGTAACATACAAGGATCAGGAATTGTTTTTGCATTTAACTTTCTATAATCAATAACAAGCCTCCATTTCTATTTATCATTACTAGCTAAAGTCTTCTTTTCTACTAACCAAGTTGGTGCATTAAATGCGCTTTTTGAATTTCTTATAAGGTAATGGAAATTGTTTCACATATATAGGTTTTTTGTCAACTAAATTTATTTTGTGTTCTTCTATTTTACACAAACCAATTTTTTCACCTCCTAACCAAAATTACTCTTTGTTATCTAAAATAAAATTTTGAACTACTTCTTTCTCCTCGTTTAATAAGTGATTTAAATTTACCTTTTCTAGTAAATTCCTTTCTTTACTTAAATTATTTAGTATTTTATTTTCTACATTATTTTCTTCCTCTTTTGTTAAATAAATAGACCCCAAATGTATTATTTCATTTTCATAAGGTAGAATTGGGACATCAGTATTAATAAAATCATTATGAAGATCGTCAATATCCAAGGAAACATAATTAATTTGATTTTTAAAACATTCAAAGAAGAAGAATATATTATTAATAATTACCTTGTTTCTTCAAAAACAAGGTAATTATTAATAATATATTCTTCTTTAATATTACTTTTATTCGATATAGACTCATTTATATTACCTAAAAAATGTTGAATATTTGTTTCACTGTTTTGCAAAAAATCTACGAAATTTACATCATTTTTAATATCTAATTGATCATTTATACACGAATCTATTATACTAATTATACTAATCAATTAATTTTATTGTTTCAATATTTTCATAAAAATCGATTAAATTTTTATTTGAAAAAGCAGTTAGATCTTTTGAAAACTCTTCATTTGTAAAATCAATTAAATCATCACTTTTTCCAAAATTATTATTTACAATTGTTACTTGCACTTCTTTCAGATTTGTTTCCTTACAACTTTTATCATGAATATTTTCAATTATATTAAAAAATTTTAAAATATCGTCATTTATCGTACTTTGATCAAATACATTACTTTCTAAATTACCATAATCTTTTTCTTTTATCACTTCGTCAAAATTATCTTTTATTGTATGTATTGAATTATCTTTATTTTTAAATGACTGTAGTTTATTGGATTGAATTTTTAATTTATTATTGTTAATTTCTAAATAGCCCTTGTCTAAACGAAGTTTTTGTTGCATAGGAATTTTTATGCATAATATGCCATCATATGGAATTGAAAAATCTTTAGGAGCGACATGGAATTCAAAATTAATATTATTTATAACTAAATGTACAGTATCTAATGTTTTAATAGCGTTATCTGTTATGCCAGATATTAAAATTCTTTCATTACTATTTATTAAATTAAATAAAATATTATCCTTTTTTATAAGGTTAATTTGTGTTAATTAAAAATTTACATTTTTTATTCGGTATAAGATCATCAATTTCAATATGCTGTAATAAATTCTCAATTTTAAAGACGAAATTTCCTAAGTCACTCTGATTTACTAACGAATTATTACACGTATTATAACACTGTTGGTCAATAAGCTTATGTCCTGCTGACATTTGATATTGTGGGTCATCGAGTGTCTTGTCATTGTTAACTCTTATATGCACTCGAACTTGGAAGAGTGTTCTTGTTTTCCGAAAATTTTTGCTGATTATTTCGATACCTTACGCAATTTTCGACTGTATGCCCGATTGCTGTACAATTTGAACACAATTCATCTACTTAGGAGTAGTTTAGGTTTTCCTCAATATTGATGAACAAACCATATTTATTTATTTGGCGACGTTTCGAGGGATGTCCTCCATCCTCATCAGGCTATACCTTTTTTTTTATTAAAAAATGAATTCTTAAAAAATATAATGCATTTATTAAAAAATATTTTAAAGAAGATTTGAAATTTGAGATAAATATTCGAGTTGGAGAACAATGATTTATCATCAATGTGTATAAAAGCTATAGAATTAGAAAATCAAATTTTAAAAAAAGATAGTTTAAGAAATAATGATTGTTTATCTGGAAGCAATAGATTATTTAATAATTCAGAAATACAGAAAGTTACAATTTGTCAAATTTGTCATGGAATTCAACATGAAGCTTTATTTTGTCGCCCAGCAGGCTGTGTTTACTGTAAAGGAACATATCATTTCTCAAATAATTGTAGGGTTGTTACAAATAAAATAAATTTAATTTGTAAACGATGTAGCCTACCTAATCATTCGATAAGTCGTTGTAAATTTAATAAAGTTTAATATAAAGCTATTGTCAATATTGTCAAGAAATGTCACATAAAGTAGATCAATGTCCTTTTATTTCGGAATATATAATTTGTTCGAAATGTGGTCTCTCCGGACGTAATCCTTATGTTTGTTCGGGTCAAAATAAAATTATAGCAGGAAACTGATTTTTGTGGAAAAATGATTCATTCCTTAGAAAATTGTCCAGAAATGATTTGCCTCAAATGTAACAATAAAGGACATATAAGTAAAAATTGTAAAAATGGAAAAATTAATTTTTGTTTAATATGTAATGAAGGACATTCATCAACAGAATGTGAACAAATAAAATTAATGGTAGCACAATTTAAATCTTTACAAAATTATAATCAACAAATAAATTCAAGAAATATGAATAGTAATTTTCAAAATAAAAATTTCAGTAATAACGGAAACAAAATGAAAGAAATATGTCTCAAAGAAAAGTTTACGAATATTGTAAATTTAAAGGTCATGTAATTGATGAATGTTGCGAATTACAAGCTCTAAAAAATTATAAACAACCTAAAAAACAAATACAATGTTCATTCTGTAAAAATTTTCATCATTTAATTGATATTTGTAGTAAGTTAAAACTTTTGGAAAGTAGCGTAGATGAATTATTATTGAGTGATTTTTTAGAAGTAGTATTTAGAAGTAGTTTAGGTTTTCCTCGATATTGATGAACAAACCATATTTATTTATTTGGCGACGTTTCGAGGGATATCCTCCATCCTCATCAGGCTATACCTTGTTTTATTAAAAAATGATTTCATTTTACAACATCTTTTTAATACAATTTTTACATATATAAATCTAAGTTACTTACTATTTCGTGAATATATAGGTATACAACATTAACAGCATCTCTGATGCGTCGCTCTATAATTGAAAACAATGATTAAAATAACAAACGTTTAACAATTTTTGCACAGAGATTGAGGTTATATATAACATACCTTTCCCCTATTGTTGTGTCCATAATCAACACAAAAAATTGAAATTTAAATAAATACTTTAAGAACATTACAAAATAAATTAACACATAATCACACATATTAAGCAAAAGGCAGTCAAATATTAAAATAAAGTAAACAATGTATATCACAGGCGGTTAATACTGAAAAATTTGAAATCTCACGTCTCCCGTTTCCAGAGACACCTATGCGATCAATCTTAATCAGATCGACAACACAGTCATCCCCACTACAGGCGCGAAACTTCAAATTACGTACATTATGTGTACTGATAAGTAATAGAAATTAATAAATTATTTATGATTATTTACAAGAGAACTCAAAAAAATTTTTATAAGACTAAATTAAAATTTACCATTTCAATAAAAAATTTTTTCCCGTTGAAACAAATAATAATTGGTAATAAAAAATTTTTAATAATTAAATTTAAATAGTTAAGTATTTTATTAAATTTTTAAATATAGTAGATTAACTAAACAATTTTTATAATAGTCAAGAATCTTTTAATTATGAACCTAAATGAGAAGAAATTAAAAAAACCAAAAATATATATTTGAATTTACCGCGCCGCGTATCGTTCAAGAACAATACGCGCAGTAAGAATCGATCAACACGCAAGTCAATCACTCGCCTTATCCAAACATCTGATCGATATACATAATCGATATACAAGTTAATCACTCGCCTTATGTATATCGATCAGATGTTTGGATAAGGCGAGTGATTGACTTGCGTGTTGATCGATTCTTACTGCGCGTATTGTTCTTGAACGATACGCGGCGCGGTAAATTCAAATATATATTTATGGTTTTTTTTAATTTCTTCTCATTTAGGTTCATAATTAAAAGATTCTTGACTATTATAAAAATTGTTTAGTTAATCTACTATATTTAAAAATTTAATAAAATACTTAACTATTTAAATTTAATTATTAAAAATTTTTTATTACCAATCATTATTTGTTTCAACGGGAAAAATTTTTTATTAAAATGGTAAATTTTAATTTAGTCTTATAAAAATTTTTTTGAGTTCTCTTGTAAATAATCATAAATAATTTATTAATTTTTATTACTTATCAGTACACATAATATACGACGATAAGAGCGACATAAGACAGAGATTAGTATAAGAGATTGCCGATGCAATGTTATGAACCCGGGACGAAAACGACAACGGCGGCGCCCCGTGGAGTGTATTCGAAGCTTACGCATAGTTCAAAAACTGAATGGAGGGGGTACGGGATGGTAGTGGGAATGTTCAAACGACGATATGTGTAAGATGGGGAAATTCAGATGAACAGAAGCGATAATTTAATTTCCACTTACAGCGAATTGCATATATTTTCATAATTTCAACTATATTAACTTTTAATATACTTATATATTGTAACGGTAAGGTACTGTTTACCTCACCGTTTGACGAATTCGAGCAACACGAGCGAACAGTATCATAATGTTCGCATCGGTTCGAGCCGGCGAGATTCGGCTCGGCTCGGTTCGTCGTGGCTACACGGGCGGGATCAACTTCGCGCGCGAAAGATTCGCGCACGCACCTCATTAGAGAAGTAAGGGGGAGATTCGCGCGCACTGGAGAGAGTGATAGCCACCTTCTTACGTGACAGGTGTGATCCCCCCGCGTCCCGTGTTCAGCTTCGCCGTGCCGTGATTTGTGCCGTGCGTTTTGTGTGCGTTTCGACTGCAGGCCGATTCTGCATTTGCAGTGAGTGGTGCTACACCGTGCATCTGCCTGCAGCCACACAACCCCGGTGCACGGGCGAGCGGACAATCCGTCCGACACCGCAGCGAGAGTGAGAGGCAACCGATCGGCTGGTCGTGGTTTACCAACGACTACAGCAGCGTACAAAGTAAGTGGTACCACTTCACGCGATCGTGTTTTTATTCGCACTTAATCGTGTTGCTTTATACCAGTCCCGTCGACTGGATATATTATTTTAGTTCGCGATATTTTATTCCCCTCTCTCTACAAGTCGGCCGTTTACCGACTTGTAATTCAAAACGTAGATCTCGGCGACAATCAAATATTTTATTTGTTATCTTTCTTTATCTTTATTTCAATAAATTCATATCATTATTAGAATTCAATCCGGTGTTCAATTAATTGAATTTAACCACGTACGATTCCTTCCGTAATCCTAAGAGCTCGTATATTTCTGGTTGACAAGTGCTCGACGCGATATCCCTGTTTCGCGGTCAATTTCAGATTCGAATTTTACCTGGTTGTTATCTGAAACAGTAACTCGGTTTCAGACTAACATTTAACAGATTTGGTAGAACGGACAGGTAACCGTCGCCGCATCGCGGGAAATATATGTTTATTTAAATACGGTAAGTTTAACCGTACCGCTGAGCAGCCGCGATATTAAAATAAACATCCGCGCGGCAACCAAACCGTTACAATATATATATATATGTATATATATATACATTTACTGAATAATTCTTTTAATGGTTATAAATATATATTTTATACCTCAAGTCAGGCAGATGATCATATACTGCTTTCACGTAAATGTATTATGAATGCGCTCCGTAGTCGAGTGGCTTAAGGCGTATGCATTGTTATACAGATCTTTTGGCTGTGGGTTCAAATCGTCATATTAGAATTTTTTTTTTATAGCAAATATTTCTTATATTGAATTGTTTAAAAATTATAATGAAAAGAATGACGTAAAAAGAAATAAAAAAATTATTTACATCAAATGAAATTTTAAATGTAAAAAATAAATGCGGTACATGCTCTATAATTTAGCAAAAATAAATATTAATATACTGAAATAGATATAAATAATTACTACTTTCATTAAAATTGATAATTAATAAATTTAAATACTCTATCGATTGAAAATGAAAATATATAAATCAAAATAAATTATACATTTATACATGTCAGAGTTTATTGAATGAACATTTAACTGGTGAATTAAAATAGACAGATGTAATATACCGGACTTAAATAAATGTAAATTATTTATAACATGTTTCTAACTAACTTTACTGTCAACTGTTTAAAGACTCTTTACTAATATAACATGTTTAATTTCATTAGTGAGAGGGTTAAGAAAATTGAAAAATCATAATAAAATAGAATAATTTATTATTGTAAAATAGATTTACAACTATAACATTTTTAATTGTATACACATTGAAAGACAGGTTTCCACACTACCGCAGAGGTACTGTCGATAGAGCGTTAGGTTTTCTTTATTTTATTAAAATAATTAAAAATAAGAAATAAAAATGTGTGAGTACTGTTGATCGATGGATTTCCATATTTTTTTAATAAAATCGTGGTACCTTCGCCAGGAGCCCTATTTTACCACGGGGTCCCGAGTAGAAAGTTAATGATTTTAACCGAATGTAAAATTATTAACAATAGAATAGCTTTAAGCGGAAGAAATTAAAAAAGTTAAGTAACAAATTGTTAAATGTTTCTACTAGAAAATTTCTGTTGCGTTTATATCAGGGAAAAAATATATTATTTAATTGAATACAAAAATAATTTTACACTGATAATTATTGCATGGAATACAAAACGATAAAAAAGATACTCATTATTTACAATAATTAAAAGAAGAAATAAACGTAATTTACAAAACAATTTTGTTATAACGTCATTAAAATAATTGTTAAATTTGAGATAGTAAAATTATTTTTGGGTTTTCAATTAATTATTATATATATATACACATACAACGTATATATATATATAAAGAAGACTGAGGGAAAAGGGCGTATCTCAAGAACATGCGAGTAGACAAATGCATTAACAAAACAGAAATGGATTAACAAAAATGTTTTGAACTTTAGTTAATATACTGAACACTATCTAAGCAACAATGAAATATAAACATTTAATAACTACATTGCAAAATTGAAAATAAAGTTTCCATAACAACTTATAATAGAGTTACGCCCGTTTTTCTCTGAAGCCTTCCTGTTCATTACTGAAACGAGTAAAAAATTATATACATAAAAAATATATTTATATTACTCTTACACTTACATTTTGCAAATTTAATCATATGTATAATAAATTAAGAATAAAAATATATTGAAACTTACTATTATAAAAGTTATGGCTAAAATTGTTAAAACTCATAGTTTTTTATGCAGTAAAAAGAGCATTATAATTATATTTGATTATAACAATAATGCATTTAAAACAAAATAAATATCTTACAAATTTGTAACATTTTTTATTTTCTGATTTTTAGAGAATAAATGTTTTTTCATCGATTTTCTGCTGTGATTATGCTCTCGAGTTTTCGCATAAATTTTAACTAATAACAAAAATTTCAAAGCATCTAATCTATGACTAAAACATTTTTTCTCTTCGTCGAAACAAGTAGGAATTTTTTGACGAGTATATTCCACTGTGATTTCTGTTAATTGATGTAATAATTTTCTTTGGTGCTATACACTTTCGTAATGAATATTAAAAACTTCTAATTGACAATGGACAACTTGCATCAATTCTTCCGTTGGTCTCTTTAAAAACGACACTTGCGAAAGTTTCAGATCTGAATGTGGATATTCTCTATGTTGAATGTACACTTCGCAAGTACTATTAGAATCTTCTGGATTTTTTATAAAAGCTTTCTCACAGTCAGAGCATCCACTTTTCGCAACAGATTTACGAGCAACATATCCTGCCAAGTATGCAACAGCATTCTGTTCATAGAATGATTTTGCTTGTAAATCTGTTATACCGGTTGGATCAATCGGTAAGTAAACATCCATCATTTCAGCAGCTTCTAGAAGTTCTTCAATTTCCCTCATTTCTTCTGAATCGTATTCAAGGAATTGTACATCTGCTTTGGCAATCAACGGTAAGCTTTTCGACGTATTTACAATTTTACTGTGATAAAATATGTCTGACTGTTAATCTATACATTCTGCAAGTAGGATTTGCATTGAAACCACCCCTTCCTCGTAATTTCGAGTGAGTGTGCTCTAAAGAATCTTGATTGCACAAAGCCGTTGCCAATTGAAAATCAGGAAATATTTTTTGAATATCATTATACAAATCAAGTAAAACTGTTACAGTCAAAGGAATTCCGACAAAACATGGTGGTTTTAAACTTTTACCGTTCGATTTTATAGTCCACTTTTTTGACCAAGAAACAAAATCATCTAAAAGCTCTTGAATTTGAGGATGTTTTTTCGACAATGGCTTCTTCTGCTGATAAACATTTTTCAAATAATAACAGTTACAAGCATCAATCACAGCATCTAATTTTTCTACAAAACTTGCCGACTTTTTCCACGTTTTTGTTTGTAAACCGTGAGGATCTTCACCAGCGGTTTTAATGGCAGAAACCATTCGTCGACTTAAAAGCTGCAAAGCTAATTTTACTTTCATGACTTCAAAATTATTAAGATTAAAATGTGCTTCAGTTAAATGTCCTAATAGATTTGATGTGCCATGAGATCGATCCAACCCCCATGTTTTTATTAAATCTTGAAAAGATATTATTATCTCTTCTTGATTATAAATAAAGTCATGGGAACTTAATTGAGCAACCAATCGTTTCATAAGATGCGGCCAATCGAAACATGCAAAAATTCTCTCTTTATTAACCTCAAAATAAGGCTTCGAACAACTTATGTGTAAATTATTAAACAACTTTCTATTGGAACTACCTTGATCGCATACTATCAAACGAAGATCTGCTCCTATTTCACGCAATTTTATAATAAGTTCTGTTAAAATTTCTGATAGTTCGTCTGCAGTAGCCCCATTTTCATTAAAACCAAACCATAGTAATTGACGCCATGGGTTTGGAGGATTAATACTATCTAAAGTAAATAATAGAGCATGTTTTGCAATGCCGCGGCTTCTACGATTACTGTCCATGTCAGTTAAACCTTCTATTAAATCTTGACATTTAGAATATTCTTCAAAACTCTTAACAGACATTTCATCAATTTTAATGCGCAAAGTTGTTCTACAGGAGGTAAAGATTTTAAATAAACTTGAACTTTATCTAATATTACACTATTTAACCCAGGAAAAATTTTATATTCTGAAACCCATGCTCTAACACTAGACTCCAAAGGTAACAATAGACCCACATTACGCAAACGCGAATAAGCTGCTGCGGAATAAAAGTAAATCTTCTTACACAAATCTTTTTCATTATTTGTGTAAGCTGATTTCTTTTTGTGCAATTGCAGTTTAATCATCGTTTGTGAAACTGGAGTCATATCTGTGATGTATTAGTCATGTATTTTACGTATGTGTAGCGCACTCGGACCGTAGCGCCGTCGCGGATGTGCGCAAGCTTACAAAGTAAATGAGTATCGTGCCAACGACGAGAGGGCACAGACGTACCCCGGCAATATCGTGTACTGATTAATAATACTAATTAAATATATTTAATTATTATTGTGAGTACATTATTTTGTTCCTTCAAAATGCCATAGCGAGATGTAGCAACTGTCGACGAGGATAAGAGTCCACAAATGCAAGTATAAAAAACACGTGATCGGTTACGTCGACTAGGCTAGAATCCTAGAGTGATAAGTGCAAAAGTTAATAGAGCACGTGTACAATCCAGTTAACTACGTTTTGTGGGAAGGCGCAAAAACGTACAGTGATTTATCGAAAAAGACTATGCTAGTACAAATGTACCACATAAAATTCATAAGTCGGAAAGGACTGTGATTTTTATTTACAATTAAATTAGATAAAAGTTAAAAATATACGCATGGCAAGTCAAAAAGGAACAAGTTGGATACAAAATCTCAACAAGAAATCAAGTATTTGATGAAAACGATAGTTACAACAATTTACGCGAATTGTTAAGAAAATTAGTGAAAGATAGTATTAAACAAAACACTGAAAGTGAAAAAATACGAATTTACAAGTATCTGGGAAAAGCTCAACAAGTGTAGAAAGGAATGCAGACATTACAACGACATTGTCAAGCGTAAACAAAGACACAGATAATAACAGTGAGTCGGACACAGACAACGATATGGAGAACTCGGGTATAATGTATCATTTAGAAGGCGATTGGGAGTTATTTGAAGAGAAGCTTGAATGCCATTTCATAACAAAGAATATCACCGATGACAAAGTAAAAGTAGCAACATTAGTTACTCGGCTGAGCGGCGAAGCTCTCTCATTATTAAAACGCCTTATTTCTCCAAATAAAATAAAAGAACAATCGTTTGAACAAAACATGAAAGCAATGACAGATCACTTTTCACCTAAGCCCTCTGAGCCATGAAAAGGTGTACATTCCACACAGCGAAGCAAGCTGGTAACGAATCAATTACGGATTTTATATCGAGGTTAAAGCAACTAGCATTGCACTGCAACTTCACTAATTTAGATGAGGCGCTTAAAGATCAATTAGTATGTGGTGTAAGCGACAAAGAAATAAGAATACGGCTATTCGAAGAAAAATGGCTAACACTACAAAAAGCATTAGAAATAGCAGTATCTCGAGAATCAGCTATTAAAAACGCTTCGACTTCAAGTAGCGTATTAGACAAAAGAGTCGACAAAACTGAAGTTCACGCTATGCAAAGCAGTTCGAGGCAACCATGGAAGCAACGAAGAGGAAAGAGCAACAGAGGAAGACCACACGGAGGATACTTCAACAGTAAACAAGAGTCTCAGCAGCGAGAGCAGACGCGGCAACCTACAGACGCCGTAAAAAAGAATGTGAAATGTTATTGTTGTGGTAAGGTAGGTTATATAAATAAAGAGTGTCGGTTTCGTGAATATGAGTGTCATATATGTAAAAAGAAAGGCCATTTGGCTAAGGTGTGTAAAAGTGGTGAAAAGAAATCTTCCATGGCTCAAGAGCGTGTAAAAAACTTAACTTCTGTTAGTGAAGATCAATTAGAAAATCGAGCAGAATCTGATTTTTTTAAAATTAATTCAAATGCGGAAGAAAATCAAAATGTAAACAATTCTGAAAATGTAAAAAATACCATCTCGTTTATTGGAAATAAAAGCAAAGCATCTGTACAATTAAATATATTAGATAAAAATATTACAAATCCCAATAATGCAAAATTATATGATTCAAATGCTGCGCCTATGATTGTAAAAGTAAATGTAAATGGCATAAAGATTAATTTTGAAATAGATACAGGCACTTATGCAAGTGTAATATCAAAAGAAATTTATAACAAATATTTTTCGAATTTTACTATACAAAATACAAACTTAGACTTAGAAGTTGTATTCTACTATAACCCAGAAGCTGGGTTTCGTAATTGACAAAAATGGGTTACATAAATCTGATTCTAAAGTTAAAGCTGTGGTAGAGGCACCGCGCCCGGAAAATTGTAAGCAACTCGCATCATTTTTAGGCCTTGTAAATTTTTATGCTAGATTTCTACCGGATAGATCTACGCAGTTAGGACCATTATATGATTTATTAAGCAAAAAGAAAACGAAATGGGATGATTCATGCGAGAATGCGTTTATTTGGCTAAAAAAAGAGTTAAGCTGGCCAAATTTTTTAGCCCATTACAGTCCGAAAGAAGAGATTTTATTAGCATGTGACGCGTCAGACTACGGTTTATCCGCCATTTTATCCCATCGCTATAAAGATGGAACAGAGCGACCGATCGCTTATGCTTCTAAAAAAATTCCTCAATCCGAAATAAAACGTAATATAATAGATAAAGAAGCAATGGCTATAGTATTCGGATTTAAGAAATTTTACCAATTTATTTTTGGTAAAACGATCGCATTACGCACAGACAATAAACCTCTGGAATTGATATTAGGTCCTAGAAAAGGATTACCTCAAACAGCGGATAACAGACTACAGCGTTATGCTTATTTTTTGTCGGGATTTAAATATCGAATTGAACACGTTAAATCAGAGAAAAACGCGAATGTAGATGCATTGTCGCGACTTCCAATAGAAGATACAACAAATATTTCAGACATACATGATCCTAATCCTTGGTTTATAAATTTTTTTGATGACATTTCGATGGCTTTTAAAAGTAAAATGCTCGAGACAGAAAGTAAACGAGACTTAATTATACGTGATATTATTTATTATGTAACAAATGATTGGCCTAGTTTTAATGAACTATCTGAGGAAAAAAAACGTTGTTACAAAATGAGATTTGAACTAACGGTTGAAAAAGGTTGTCTGTTCTGGGGAATGCGCGCATGTATTCCTGAATTAATGCGTTCAATAATACTAAAGGAACTACATGCAACGCACTTTGGTGTAGTTAAGATGAAAATGTTTGCGCGTTCCTATGTGTATTGGCCTGGGGTAGATGTAGATATAGAAAATACAGCAAATAATTGTAAAACTTGTTTAATTGAGCGCAAAACGCCAAATAAAACACCGTTGACTCCCTGGCCGTGGCCAACCAAAGTTTGGGGCCGAATACATTGCGACTTTGCTAAATACAAAAATGATATGTACTTAATCGTAATAGATGCTAATAGTAAATGACCGGAAATCATAAATTGCAGGAAAAATACGGAAGCGAAAGTCGTAATTAGAGAAATGAAAAATCTTTTTATACGTTTTGGACTGCCTTATCATGTCGTTACAGACGGAGGTCCGCAATTTAGAAGCGAGGAATTTCAATCATTTTTAAATTCAAATAACATTCAACAC